>APFE031244394.1:0-34270 GCA_000404065.3 Pinus taeda | reverse complement strand
ATTAAAATTCAATTATTATTATAAAAATACTAACTGTAATAATTACCAAGTTTTATGAATTACAAAGTTTTATAATTATCAATTAACCTAACCTAAGGCAAGTCGGCTATCATCTTTCTCACTCCATCACCATCTCACACCTCTATTTATTCATTCTACCAAGATCTAGCTTACACACTTTTTGATCTATCGTGATGATGAGCCCTAGTGGATGGCTCGAAACACCGATACAAAGAATTATGGATGTGATAATCCCAGAAGAAAACTCTACCGAAATACATATCATAGAAGCCTCAAACCAATAATTTCAACCATGTATGGAAGGGAAAAATTACAAGAAGTTCAGATATTTGAACAGTTAAGATCACGAATTGCAAAGAACAAAGCAGATCTTTCCTTTCTAAAATGTTGTAGGGATTCCTCTGTCATTCCTACATTCACCAACATCAAACACACCCTCATAACCCCTAGGAACAATCACATTTCTATCAAGGCTAGCCAATCCCTCATTTGCTCAGAAATTAAAAAAATTCATGCTCAGCTTGACAAATTAAATAGAAAAGCTCTCGGCCTACACCTTAGCTTATCAAGCCATATCGATTCAGATCTGTGGTCCAGAATCGAAGGATGCTCAACTTTGAAAGCCCTTAAAACTAAAGAAGGTAAATTTTTAAAGCACACAGTGAAATTTTAGAAACTTAGTAAGCTTTCCAAACCTACACACAAGCATCTAATAACCTCTAAAAACTGTCCTTTGTCCTCCAGGGTAAACTCAACTCAGGTCTCCTTCTTAAACTCTCTCATTTCAATCCCCACTCATGTTAGCTCCTCCAGCCAACCCTCACCCTCCAGTGAACCCACACCCAATGTAACAGATAACGCAAACACATCCATTCAAACACACGGTGAACAGTCACAAATGGGAAACAAAACATGGCTGGATAATTCTATAGTCGGCTATAACATTGGGACATTAGATGATATCAGATGAGTTATTGGACATCAAAACAATCCCAGGATTGGAACTGATGCTCCAACACTAGCTGTAATCAATCCACAGGTCGAAGGGAAAGCATTATGCGTTGTTAGACCCAACAATACAAAATCTCCAAGCTCCAAATCCAAAGACATTTCTGGAACCTGTAATTGGATTGCGCTAACAAATGCAACAAATGAAACTGAAGTTGAAATAGCGGTTTAAGGAGCAATACATGAAAACAAAATAGATGAAAATGGGACAACAATTGATTCTATAGCATTCTTTGGGATTTGGAATAAGGTTGTGCTGACAAATACGCAATGGTTAACTACAACAGAGATGGTTGAAGCTGACCTTAACACAATACATAGCAGCAAAATGGATAATCGTGGGACAACAATCCAAACAATTGAAAGTGTTGAAGCCGACCTTAATGCAATACACAACAACAAAATGATAACCGTGGGACAACAACATTGACAACCACAGCAACACATCCACCTACCTCGACAAGCAAACATGTGGTGAATTTGTCAAGCATCAGCATTGACCAAAATATTCTGGATCTCCTTGAAAAAGGTTTAAATTTTTCCATCTCACCTCATACCATCCCTAAAGAAGACATTTTGTGGAACATTGAGTATGGGATAAAGGAGATACCTGACAATGTTAAAGAAACTATTAGACAGGGCCATTCTATCATTCTTAGAAAATACAACCCTCCCAAAAGTAATATCTCCAAACAAGAATATCTAGCAGTCAAAACCTTAAACCAAAACCCTAATGTTGTAGTCCTAAAAGTTGATAAAGGTGGTGCAACAGTCATTATGAACACAAAAGATTACAATGAAAAAATTATAGACCACCTCACAAGTAGTGGTTGCTACATTAAATTAAAGAAGAATCCCATAAAAAAGATCTCTAGAAATGTACAAAATTTGATAAAAACAAGTTGAGAACATAACATTAAAAATCTAATAGAAAATAACCCCTACACCCCCAAGATCTATAGAGCCCCAAAGATACACAAAGAAGGCATCCCCATAAGACCCATTGTAAATACCATAGGAGGACCCACATAACATTTGGCAAAATACCTAGCGAAGAAACTTAAAACTTTGGTAGGAAACACAAGTTCCTTTGTCAAACAATCCACCTAATTCATCAATGAGATCAAACACTTAAACCTAGAACAAAATGACTTATTAGTTAGTTTTGATGTTAAAGCTCTATACACCAACATTCCCATAAATGAAGCCATGAAAGTAATCTGTAAAATCACAATCTCTGACATGGCCCAATTAATAGAGGTTTGTCTCAAATCAACCTTCTTCAGCTTTAAAGATGAAATTTATGAACAAACCTGTGGTGTAGCTATGTGATCTCCTCTATGTCCCATCATTGCTAAGCTCTTTATGGAGGAATTTGAAAACAGAGCCATTGAATCTTCCCCATTAAATCGCAAACTGATTTGATAATCACCCTATGAGTGACCTCAGTTAAAGATTTATTAAATTAAGGTATTACAGACTCATATGTTGGTGTGTGTGTCTATTTTATTTAAGCAACGGATCAATCAGATTGCAAATACATAGACACTTGAAATGGAAAACAACAGAGAAACACAGTAAGCAAATACGAGAACACAAAAATTCAATAAGGAGTTCACCCTATCCTCCAGGGCTACATCTCCGGTCCAACTTTTAGTGGTGGCCTTCTTTTATTGTGTCTTGAAGAATAGAATTACAATGAAGGAGCTCAATGTGAGTCTCCTGAAATGGAATTTTCTTGGCAAGGTGGTTCTTGGATGCCCCAAGCCACTAGAGTACACAGACTCTTTTCCTTACTAGCTCTGTGACCTTCTGGTCTATAATGGAGAGAGCCCAATGTGGTGCTCAGTCCAAACAGATCCTCTATGGGATGGCTTGAATCCCTCAAGCTCTCTGGTGCTCGATACTACCTTTGGTCAGCTCGGCCCTCTGTCTTTTGTTCTGTTGTTGCTTGACTATCTTTCTTCCTCTGTTCTTCCCTTTTGTGTTTCATCCTCCTCTCAAGGTTCTGGTTGTTGTTTTTTCTGCTTTTCCTCTGCATGGATTTAAGGCCATTCATACTCATGGCTCTTCAATTCCTCTTCCACTTCCCGTCAGATTTCCGGCTACAACTTCGCTTGGAGTTCCCTATTCGACATCATCATCAGGCTCATAGGGAGTGGCCACATGTCCTCCTGTAGCTACGCCAATTCTCTTCGTCAGTTCGGTTTTTCTGTTATGTCGTGGAATGAGACTTCTGTCACCTTGGCAGTCAAATCGGATGTCAAATCTGTACAAACTGCGGCTTAATCCCCCATTGATTCTATTTTCCCATAGGGCGCGATCTTAGCTGTTAGATCTGGGGCCCCCCAGATCCGACGTCGTTCACTCATCCTGCATGGTTGACTAGCTCGACTGTTAGCGCGTGATCAAGAGCGGTTTTATCTCTCCTCTGCTTGCCACATGTTAGGCGCTAAGTGGAATCACTCCTTTTCCTTCAAAACAACTTACTACCCATGGACGCCCCCGATCAATACCACTAGTTTTTGGAGCGGGTCTTGTCTTTAGTGCTTTAGCCTTTATCCCATGGTTTTCCCGGCTCTCATGCGACCAAGTGCTCAGGGCTTCTCCAATTTGGGGTTTTACACCCAGCGATGCACGATTAGCACTATCAAAAACCTCCTCTATTTCCTGATCTGGGCCTCCCATGGGATAAATTCGCCTCCCGCATAGTCTCCATGGGCCTTGGTCAACGCGCTTTGACCAAGGTCCTCGTCATTCCATGTTGGCTACCATTGCTACTAGTTTAGAGGTGTTTTTGATCACTGTTGTAAATTCTTTGAAGTCTGTCCCGACCTGGTATAGCCATGGCTCTTTTTATCTCTCTTTATGGATCCAATTTGGATCACGGCTTTCCCACTAAAAAGCTTTTGGACCACTAAAATTTGGTTTTCTTTCAAGCATCAACTAAGTGAGGGTATTGTTGTCTCACTTGCCCAATCTCAATCCACTTAGCACTGCTCGGTTTCAAACCTTTGAGTCCAATTCTGAGGTACTCAAAATCTCCTCTACCCGTTGTCCTCACCTTCATGTCCAAGACTGTGTCTTCCTACAATTCATTAAGATATTTAGGTAGCAGGTCATTAATAGAAGGCAATTGACTTTGCTTTTTAGGATCCTCAATCATTGAAGGTTCAAACAATCTCAAGCAATCTGCATTTAAAACTGAGTAGATGTGCATGTAAGCTGGTAGATCAAGGCGAAAAGCATTTCCACCAATCTTCTCAAGTATCCTAAAAGGTCCATACCTGATAGGCTATAACTTTTACCTTTACCTTACACCCTATCCTTGTTGATATACAACTAGACCTAGTCTCCAACTTGAAAACTATGCTCCATCTGATGCTTGTCATTCCTTGCCTTATATTTGGCTTGGCTCTTTTCCAACTGTTCCTGTACTGCATGGTGGATCTCCTGGATCTGTTCAATGAACCTAGTTGCCCTGTTCACATCATTGTGTCCATCAATTGTGGTATATTTACCAAAGACAAAATGTAAGGGAGACCTTGGTATGAAACCAAAACAGGTCTCAAAAGGAGATCTCTATGTAGAAGAGTGTTTTTCTCTATTGTAAGCATGTTGCACATAACACAAATGTTCATCCAAAAGCTTAGGATGTTTGCTGCAATATCCCCTGAGTAACTGGATCACTGTCCTGTTAACTACTTCTGTCTAGCCATCGATTTATGGATGAAAATTTGTGCTTTTCTTCAGTTGGGTGTCCATCAGCTCCCAAATACTTGACCAAAACTTCCCCACAAATCGGGTGTCTCAATTAGATACAATAGAAGTGGGTAATCCAAAATGAACCCATACATGTTCAAAGAATAGTTTTGCAGTTTGTTCAGCTATAATCTGTTTATTACAAGGTATCAAAATACACATTTTTCTAAACCCATCCACAACCACATACAGATAATCATGACCTTTTCTAGACTTAGGGAGTCCTCCAACAAAATCCATGGAAACACTTTCCCAAGGATTGGAAGGAACTGGAAGGGGAGTGTACAAGCCTAATTTTCTATCACTGGGCTTGCTTTTAGCACACATAGTACACCCTCTTACATATCTAGAAACTGTCTCATTCATTTTCAGCCAATAACAAAATCTTTGCAACTGTGCAACTATTTTACTTACCCCAAAGTGACCTAATATCAGAGAAGTGTTTGCTTCTCTAACTATCTTTACTCTCTCAGTTTGTGGAATGCAAAGTTTCCCACAATGATATAAGAGTCGTTCCTTTACATGATAATCCAATTGTTCTACACTCTTGCCTTGACTCAAAGTTGCATATACATCTTTAAAGTCTATATCTTCAGCATATTTTTCAATGTCACTTTCATGTAGTACAGAATTATGCTTAAGTATAGTAGATGCATTTATAATGGGTCTAGATAACATGTTTGCAACCTTGTTATGTATGCCCTTTTTATATCTGATGACTAAATGAATTTTTTTTAGAAAACCCATCCATCTATAGTGTCTTGATTGTTGAAATTTAGTTTGGGAGTGTAGATATTAAAGTGGTTGATGATCAATATGTATTACTGTCTCTTTGCCCATTAAGTAATGTTTCCACTTCTTCACACTCTAAACTAATGCATACAATTCTTTATCATATGTAGGATAGTTAACTACTGCAGGATTAAAAGTCTCAAAATGATAACATCTGGGTTTACCATGCTGTGTCAAAACTGCTCCCATGGCATAGTCACTGGCATCTGTTTAGATCTCAAATGGTCTTTGTAGATCAGGCAGTGCTAGTACAGGTGTTGTACTAATATTTTCTTTCAAGGTGTCGAAGGCTTTCTGATGTTTGCCTCCCGACTAAAACACCTTTTTCAATCATGTCAAAGCATGTAAGGCAGCTACAATTGAGGTAAAATTAGAAATGAACTTCCTCCAATATTGTGCTGCTCCTAAGAAGCTTCTCACTTCTGTAGCAGACTTGGGTTTAGGCTAGTTTACAATGACTGCCACTTTAGAGGGATCTAATTTCAACTCACCATCCCCTACTACATGACCCAAATAATTTAGAGATGTTTTTCCAAACTCACATTTGGAGGGTTTAACATAAAGTTTTTCTCTTTTCAAAGCATCTAATGTTTGCTTAACATGCTTTAAGTGTTCTTCCCACATTTTACTAAAAATCAGAATGTCATCCAGATACACAATAACAAAATCATCAAGAAAAGGCCTAAGTACATCACTCATTAATCTCATGAAAGTAGTAGGGGCATTGGTCAAGCCAAAAGGCATAACCAGCCACTCATACAATCCCTGCTTTGTTTTGAAAGCAGTCTTCCATGCATCTTGCTCTGCAATTCTAACTTGATGGTATCCATTATGCAAATCTAGCTTGGTGAAACAAACAAATTCCTTCAATTGATCTAAAAGATCATCTATGCGAGGAAGGGGATAACGATTTTTTATTGTTATCTTATTCAGTGCTTCGTAGTCAATGCACATTCTCCATGAGACATCTTTCTTTCTCACCAAAACAGTTGGTGACCCACATGGTGATGTGCTAGGCCTGATGAAATCCTTCTCAAGCAACTCCTGCAACTGCTTCTTGATTTTAGCATTCTCTAAAGCAGACAACTTGTACATTCCAATGTTAGGAAATGAAACATCTTACTGCAAATTAATATCATGTACTATTTCCTTTCTGGGTGGCAGACCTTTAGGTTCCTGAAACAGGACATCATATTTTGAAACAATCTTTTCTATATCATCTTGCTACTTAGCATTACAACCCTCAAATACATTCGTTTTATCAGGTTTCTTTTCCTTTACAACCATTAGTAAGAATTGTTTGCATGAATTTATCATTCTTTTCATCTACCCATAATTTATGAGAGTATAATTATTCTTGAGCTTGTGAGCTCTCACAAAGTATTCGATTCCATATTTAACAAGTAGATACTTTTTCTCAACTCTATAGAAAATAGCTTTTCTATCATACAAGTAAGGACTTCCTAAAACAATTCCACATATATCCAAAGATATTATGTCTAACTCAACCTCATTTACAAATGCTGACCCAAAAGAAAACTTGAGTTTGCACTGTCTAGTCACTTGTAGTTGTGCTTTATCATTCAACCATCATAATGGGTATGGTTTCTTGTGAGATGTAGTTGCTAATCCCAATTTCTTTACAATTGCTTCAGAAATCAAATTTACTTGTGAGCCACTATCAAACAAAGTATCAACCTTTTGATGTTTAGAAATAACTCAAATATGGAAAAGCTCATGTCTTTTTCTCTCATGTTCTTCATCAACAATAGTTTGAGCAGACTTACTTTTAGATGCTTCAGAATTCTTATATTTTATACTTGTGGCTGCAATGATTGTTTCATCTCCCGAGTCTGACCCCAAATCCTTCTGAATAGCTACAACAATCTTCTTCTTCTTGCCCTCAGGCTTCTTAGGTCATAGCTCTGGATGCAGAATCCAATAGTGCTCATCATCATGCCCCTCTATTTTATAGTGAGTGCATGAAGCTTTGTTTTTATGTGTAGTGTTAGCCTTCCTTGGTTTCCACCTCTACTTTCTTTTCTCCTTGCTTTCACTTGCAATGGGTTGGGATGGTCCCCCAACTTCTGGATTTCCATTCTTTCCTCTAGCTTCTAGATGAGTAGCTTGTACAGATACCTCATCTATACTAGTGGGATTAAACATGAGGATGGTATGCCTCATGTAGCTATGTGGACCACCAATGTACTTCAAAAGAGTCTCTGGTGAGTCTAATGAGATCCCTAGAATCAATTCTCTCTTTCTAAATTCTTTAGTGTACCCTTGCACACTTTGCCCTTTCAACTGTCGAAGAGTTTACTGACTCATCATGGCTTGTTGCATGTAGGCCAATTGATAGAACTGCTTCTTGATTGCAGAAACAAAGTCACTCTAGATAGAGATAGTCCTCCCATGTCTTTTCATGTCAGCTTGGATTTTGCCTTCCCACCAAACCAAGGCAGTGCCTCCTAGGCGTAGGCTTGCCAGCTGAATCCTACTCTTGTCTAAGTCAATGTTTTGCACTCTGCAATACACATCAATTTTTCTAGTTCAATTTTCTAACTTTTCAGCATTTAGCTCTCCATCATATATAGGCAAGTCAAATTTAACATCTAACTTAATCAAAGATGCTTTCTTATTATGCACAGAGCTATTAGGAGGTGTGAGAAAGCTTTCCTCTTTCCCTTTTCCTCTTGAGTGGTCATGGGAATGAGACTCATCCTCTTCTTTGTCTTGTTTAGAACCTTATGAATCTTCATCCTTATGCTTTCTAAAGTCCCTATACATTTCATCTACCATAGACTTTGTAGCTAGGAATCTCTCTATGAATTAAGGGACTGGCCCCACAGAACTTTCTTCTAACATTGTCTTCCGAGGATAGACTCTCCCAATTTCGGGATTAGTTTCGACCAACTCTCCTTCTCCTAATTTGAGCTTTGATCTAGTGAGCCTTCAAAAGCTAAACCAACACAAGCTTGTCTAACCTTACAACCTAGAGCTCTGATACCACTTGATCTGATAATCACCTTGTGAGTGACCTTAGTTAAAGATTTATTAAATGAAGGTATGATAGACTCATATGTTGGTGTGTGTGTCTATGTTATTTAAGCAACGGATCGATCAGATTGCAAATACACAGACACTTGAAATGGAAAACAACAGAGAAACATAGTAAGAAAATACAAGAACACAAAAATTTAATAAGGATTTCACCCTATCCTCCAGGGCTACATCTCTGGTCTAGCTTTCAATGGTGGCCTTCATTTATTGTGTCATGAAGTAGAGAATTACAATGAAGGAGCTCAATGTGAGTCTCCTAAAATGGAATTTGCTTAGCAGGGTGGTTCTTGGATTCCCCAAGCCACTAGAGTACATAGACGCTTTTCCTTTCGAACTCTGTGACCTTTTGGTCTATAATGGAGAAAGCCCAATGTGGTGCTCAGTCCGAACAGATCCTCTTTGGGATGGCTTGAATCCCTCAAGCTCTCTGGTGCTCAATGCTGCCTTCAGTCAGCTCAGCCCTCTATCTTCCATTCTGTTGTTGCTTCACTATCTTTCTTCCCTCTGTTCTTCCCTTCTATGTTTCGTCCTCCTCTCAAGGTTCTGGTGGTTTTTTTTTTTATGCTTTTCCTATGCATGGCTTTAAGGCCATTCATACCCATGGCTCTTCGATTCCACTTCCACTTCCCGTCGAATCGCCTACTACAGCTTCACTTGGATTTCCCTGTTTGGCGTCATCATCAGGCTCACAGGGAGTGGCCACATGTCCTCCTGCAGCTGCGCCAATTCACTTCGTTGGTTTGGTTTTTCCATTACATCATGGAATGAGTATTTTTCCACCTTGGCATTCAAATTGGATGTCAAATCTTTACAAACTGTGGCTTAATCCCCTGTCGATTCCATTTTCCCATTGGGCACAATCTTAGCCATTAGATCTGGAGCCCCCTAGATCCGACGCCATTCGCTCGTCCTGCGCGGTTGACTAGCTCAACCATTAGCTCGCAATTAGTGGTGGTTTTCTCTCTCCTCTCCTTGCCAGGAATCAGGTGTTGAGTGGAATTGCTCCTTTTCCTTCGAAACATCTTACCGCCCATGGATGTCCCCTATCAATACTGTCACTTTTTGGAGTGGGTCTCATATTTAGCACTTTAGCCTTTATCCCACAGTTTTCCCGGATCTCATGTGACAGAGCGCTCGGGGCTTCTCCAATTTGGGTTTTTTCACTAAGCGCTAATCGCGCATCAAAAACCTCCTTTGTTTCCTGATCCTGGCCTACCAGGAGCTAAATTTGCTTCCCACGCAGTCTCCATGGGCTTCAGTCAGTGCGCTTTGACCGAGGTCCTTGTCGTTCCATGCTAGCTTCCATTGCCACTAGTTTAGAGGTGTTTTTGATTGCTGTTGTAAACTCTTTGAAGTTTCTCCTGACCTGTTACAGCCATGGCTTTGTTTATCTTTCTTTATGGATCCAATTCGGATCACAAACTGTGGAAAATATTTTTCGATGACACCTTCACTATCTGGCCCCATGGGAAATAAAAATTAAACATGTTCTCGCATCACTTGAACAATCAATCCAATTCCATCAAGTTTACCACAGAATTCAAAGAAAATGGAAGACATCCCTTTCTTGTCATCCTAATCAACAGAAACTAGGATGGTTCCATATCTCACCAGGTATATCGTAAGAAAACACACACGGAGCATTACCTACATGCCAACTCTCACCACCATCCTTCTCAGAAAATTGGTGTTCTAAAAAACAAACAACCTATAGATGATCAAGTGAGTAAGGTTCACCTCCCCTACATATTAGGCACTACAAACAAAATTGCCTATATTCTAAAGAAAAACTGTTGGAAATAATACTGAGAGGGGGGGTGAATCAGTATTATTAAGCCAAATATTCCTTTTCAAAAATAAATGATATGTGCTACTTCAGTTAGTTAAACCCGCGTATATACGCAACTATGCAGAAAGAAACTCGCGTATACAAAGCAAACTTTTAATTTACTTTATCTTTCTGATGATGATTGTTAATCTGTGTTGCAGAATCAAATAACTAGTAACCAGAGACAGTAAAATAGAGTAGAAAGACAATCACACACAAGAACACAAGATATAAGGTGGAAACCCAATGTGGGTGAAAACCACCTGCTGCAATTCGTCTCTATCTTCTTTTAAACTAGAAACTTCTTTTACAATGTACTGGTGCAGTCCTTTGCCAGTACGCAGGCTACAACCTGTAGAGAGCTATAACCCTCTCTCGTTCTCTAGCTTCTCTTGGAAAGGAGCTACAACCCCCTTTAGCTCTTGCACACGCCAAGATACTTGTACGTAGGTGCTGGCCTACAGAAGGCTATAATCTTCCAGGGACCACGTTTCATAAACTTTCAGACTGGATCCATGAACATCAATCAAACATCAAGAATTTCTCCATCAACCAATCTCCTTTCCACCAATTAGATCTGAATCAAGTAGATGCTTCTCTGACAGCTGTACCCAAAACACAGTACCAGAAACCACACACCAAAAACTGAACCCAGAACACAACAACAATAAATAGAAGCAACTAGATCACAACTTAAAGTATATACGCTATTTCAACAGCCTGCAACATGCGTGCATACGCTTCTGTGTTTGGAACAACCTGTGTATACGTTGTTTTCATTCATTGAACTAGCGTGTATATGCGCCTTCGCTTCACTGAGCCTGCGTACAGATCTATAAAGGATAATTTGCTCTTTCAGATATTCAAAAAACACTAATTAACCCATATTATCAGTGTTATAGATCAAGCAAGCGCCACATATAATAGACCAATATCATACAAAGATATTATCATTCAAGCTTAAAGATTATGACCCATTAATAGAACTTATCCTTCTTCTTTGTGCTTAAGGTTCCTCCTTTATTCAGATTTGCACCATAACCCAATTACCAGTATTCCATATCTACCACCTTTCAGATATTCAAAAATAATTCAGATGATCATTTGCCACATGATCTCCTTCCTCTTTTATAGTCTTAGGCCTTCCTCAATACCATGGTCCAAAACCATAATAAATCAATACCATGGACCCAATACTAGGGATCAACACATCTGACAAGACGCCATGGTCCAAAACCATAGGTTCAAATCCCAAGGATTAACTACCATGGTCCAAAAGCAAGTTCTCCAACATATACGCGCCTTTGATACATCTAACCCACGTGTATACGTGCCTTACTCTAGATGAACCTGCGTATATGCCTTTTCTTTCTTTCTCAAAGCCTGAACTGAGATCTGTTACCAAAGAGAGTTTCCATCAAGGACAACACCAGTGCCATAGCATCAAACCTATGCCATAATGCCAACAATCTCCCCCTTTGGACTTGATGGCAACACTAAGATCCTCAAGATCATTCTCCCCCTTTTTCATCAAGGGAAAAGGGTTGTGCTCCCCCTAAGTACATGTTGAAATCTCTGTTCTGCTGTGCTGGCCATGCTCCCCCTGACTATAGGCAAAATCTGCAAAAGATGTTCTTCAAGAAGAACCATGACATGTACATCATAAAAGACCTTCCTATCACCAAAAAGACTCAATACATACATCCATCACCCAACTATGTGGGGATCATTCACCCAACCAAGGGGGGATACATCAGAAAAGTATATATGACAACAAAGTATAATACATCTTCATCCCAGGCATAGTGGGGAAACCAAAATAGGTCGTCACATGACCTTGACACCATAAAAGAGACGAAATATGTCGAGCAAGGCTTATGAAAGTCACCAATAATTGATAGCAGCAGCGTCTGTCAATTACCATTCAGATCAGAAACCAAGGTTTCCTTCTATTCTCCCCCTGTCTCTGTTCTACCAGAAATGAACAGTTGTGAAATAGAACCAAAAGCTTCTAAGATAATGCCAACAATGTATCATTAGAAGTTGTCTGCACCCCCTGAACCAGTGACATATGGTCTCTTTCAGACCCATATCAGATAATTTTCAACCAGAGCCTGTCCCTTCTGATATCCATCAAGCCTCCATATACGCGACTCTCTATGCAGAAACCGACATATGTACGCGATCCTCCTTAGGCAACTCGCGTACACTACTTTTTCTCTGAAATAGACAAGTTTAACAGCAAGATGATGCATCAACTACTCCTAGCTTTTGTCTGAGATATTCAAAAGTTTCCCTGGGTAGTGGTTTGGTGAGAATATCAGCAACTTGTTCCTTAGAAGGAACATACTCCAATTTGACCTTCTGTTCCAACACTTGTTCCCGGAGAAAGTGATACTTGATCGATATGTGCTTGGTCTTTGAATGCATGACTGGGTTGTTTGAAAAGTTGATTGCACTTGTATTATCACATAAGATGGAGATAGGTGTTGTACAAGTGATCTGGAAATCCTGCAAGGTTTGTAACATCCAAAGGAGTTGAGTGCAGCAAGATGCAGCTGCCACATATTCCACTTCAGCTGTAGATAAAGCAATCGAACTCTATTTCTTGCTGAACCAAGATACTAATCTGGAATCCATAAAGAATACACCACCACTTGTGCTCTTTCTATCATCCATGCTTCCAGCCTAATCTGCATCTGTATACGCATGAAGAGTGAGATCTGTATCTCTAGGATACCATAAGCCATAGTTTTGAGTTCCTTGAAGATATTTGAAAAATTCTCTTTACTGCCTGAAGATGAGTTTCCTTAGGATTTGCCTGAAATCTTCCAACTATTCCTACTGCATGCGTGATGTCTGGTTGGGTACCAATCAAATAAAGTAGACTTCTAATCATGGATCTATAGGTTGGTTGATGCACTGTTGTTGATTCATCATTTGCACTGAGACTGCATCCTGTAACCATAGGGGTACATACTAGTTTCGAATCTTCCATGCCATACTTCTTCAGAATCTGCTTGAGATACTTGGTTTGAGACAAGAAGATACCACCTTCATTTTGTTGGATTTGCAATCCAAGAAAGTATGTCAGTTCTCTGAGAAAAGACATTTCGAATTCTTTCTGCATCACAAAGGCAAAGCTTTGACTCATAGCTTCTTCATTGCTGCCAAAGATAATATCATCTACATACACAACAAGTATTAGAAATTTGTCATTTTCAATTTTTATATAAAGATTGCTATCTTTTGATCCTTTTGAAAATCCTTTTTGATGAAGATATTTGTCCAAACGATAGTACCAAGCCCTTGGAGCCTGTTTAAGACCATAGAGAGCCTTTTTTAGTCTGCATACAAGATTTGGGTCATTTCCAAGAATGAACCCATCTGGTTGCTCAATGTACACTTCTTCTTCTAAGTCTCCATTCAGAAAGGCTGATTTCACGCCCATTTGAAATACGTTGAACTTATGAAAACTTGAGAGAGCAAGGAACATTCAGATGGCCTCAAGTCTAGCAACAAGAGAAAAAATTTCTTCAAAATCTATTCCTTCTTGTTGAGCATACCCTTTGCAAACAAGTCTGGCCTTGTTTCTAATAACTTCCCCATTTTCATTCAACTTGTTCTTAAATATCCATTTTGTTCCTATGACATTCTTATATTTTAGTCTAGGAACCAACTCCCAAGTGTTGTTCTTTTCGATTTGTTCAAGTCCTTCATCCATTGCCTTGACCTAGCATTCATCTTTGCAAGATTCTCTTACATTTTGTGGTTCAGTGGAGGAGAGTAATGCCAAATAGCTTGAAGCTTCTACAATTGTTCTTCTTGTTTGTATGCTAGCCTCCTTTTGCCCCAAAATTTGTGATTCTGGATGATTCTTTTGAACATACCTAGAAGGAGTCTTTTTTTCTATCCTTATCTTTTCCTCTGGCTCCTCATGGGTTTCTTCTTCATAGTTTTCTTCTTCATCATCAGTCTAATTTTGAGGGTAGTCTTCATCCTCTTCGATATTTTCATAATTTACTTGCCTAGGAATGTATCCTTTTTCATCAACCACTACATCAATGATGTCAACAATTCTTCCAAGTCTTTTATTATAACACTTATATGCTTTACTGTGCGGAGAATATCCAAGGAGAATGCCTTCATCTGCTCTAGGTTCAAGTTTGCCAAGTTGTTCATCAGTATTCTTAATATAACATTTGCTTCCAAAAATTTTGAAATGCTTTACCGAAGGAGTCTCACCATACCAGAGCTCATTAGGAGTTTGAGTGTTGTTTACTCGAACATTTGTTTTGTTCAGAATAACAACCGCAACAAATGTAGCTTCACCCCAGAAGGTTGCAGGAGTTCCAGACTCATCAAGCATAGCACGAGCCATTTGTTGGACTGTTCTATTCATCCTTTCCACCACTCCATTTTGCTGAGGAGTCCTAGTTGTAGAGAATTCCCTTCTTATTCCATGTTCTTCACAAAAATCAAAGAATTCATTTGAGGTAATTTCCCCACCTCTGTCGGATCTGAGGCACTTAATTTTGTAATCTAATTCATTTTCAACCAGGGCTTTAAAGGATTGGAATTTTTCGAATGCTTCGTCCTTGTGCTTCATAAGTCCTAGCCAAACCATCCTAGAGAAATCGTCAATGAATAATATAAAGTATTCTTCTCCTTGAGGCGACCTTGTCCTAAATGGACCACATACATCTGTATGAACTAGCTCAAGAGGCCTGCTGGCTGATCCTTCCTTCTCAGGGAAGTTAGTTCTGGTTTGCTTACCAAACTGGCATGATTTGCATATGGTGTTGTTTGGAATTTTGATGTCTGGAAGTCCACGAACTGCCTAGTATTTGCATGATTTCCTTATTTGTGAAAAGCTTAGATGCCCCAACCTTCGGTGCCATAAACAGTGTTCATCATCTTTGCTCAAATAGCATTGTTGTTGTCCTTCTTCAAATATGTATAAATTATTTGGAGTTCTTCTGCCTTTGATCACTGTTCTTCCTGTATCAATATCACGAACACTACACCCATCTGATCGAAATATTACCTCGGTTCTATTATCGCACATCTGACTGACACTCAATAGATTATGCTTCAAGCCATCAACATACAAAACATTTCCAGCTTTGACGTTTTCTTTCAACTGAGCAGTGCTTTTTCCTTTTATGGCTGCAGGGGTATCATTTCCAAAAGAAACTTTCTTTCCCTTTTCTAAAGCAGTATATGATTCAAGTTTTTCTTTATGACCTGTCATATGCTTCGAACATCCACTGTCGATGTACCATATTTTTTCCTATCCTTCTTCATAAAAAGCTATCCCACATCTTTCTGGTTGTGGTTCCTTTATTCTCCAAGTTCTGGTGCTTGAGTTTTGTTCCTTTGTCTGCGGAAACCTGCTCATGCATTCAGAATCTTCAAGACCGAAGTTATTACAAATAGAACATTCAATTTCATTTTCAAGCGTCGAAAACTTGTTATAGGTCCTTTTCGTAATCCCAGTCATACTTCTTTATTTTTGAACTTCCCTAGTCATGAATGTCTTATAGCCAACACATTGAGCTGCTTTGTGACCAAAGTTATGGCAAGAGAAACATTGGCCATTGAAGAAACTTCTGTGATTATCAAATCTACCAGCCAAATGATTGTAGTTTCGATTGTCAACCATTCTTGAAGAAAATTGGGAAGATTTTACCTGAGGTTGGTTGTAGCTTCTGTTTGTCCTTAAGGTATCTTGCCCCCGATGTTCTTGATAGTCTTTTTTCGTTCTTGATGAAGACTGTCCCTGATTTACCTGATGAATTCTATTAGGCTGTTTCTCATTCCTTCTTGTTGCATCAAGATAACTTTTGGAGGAGGAAGCTTGAGATGTTTCACCATTATACCCCATACCTGTCTTGTTTAGAGGGGAATGTTGCACATTGATAATCTCATCCAGAGTTTCAGATCCTTTCACAAATTTAAGATTAAGGGCCTTTGTTTTTTCAATTTCTTTTCTAAGGCTAACAATTTCACATTCTAACTTCTCAAGAAAATTTTCTTTTTCATCAAGTTGAAATTGCAGAGTATCAATGATCACATTCTTTTCTTCTAAACATGTTTTGAGTCTAGAAATATCTTCATAAAAACCATCCACATCTATAGCATCCAAGTAATCATCATCTTCAAATGCCATTAAAAGTTTATAGTGATTACCTCATTCATCTTCATCGCTATTTGATAGTCCATCACTATCTTCATGAGTGTAATAGCTTTTCTTATTTGCATTATGTCTCTCATTCCATCTAACAGGTTCCTTCCCCTTGTCAATCTTATCCTTCTGAGGACATTTGGCAACATAGTGACCTACTCTTCCACAAGAAAAACATTTGAAAGGTAACTTACCTTTGAATCTTCCAGTACCCCATTGAAGATTTCTGACAAAATTTAATTCTTCTTCTTCTTCTGACACGTATCCTGACTCATAGTACTCTCCTTTGCCTGAAGCCTTGAAGGCAGCTACTCTCCTGTCCGATGGACCTCCTTTCCTCATTTCATAAGCAGTTAGAATTCTGTGTAGCTGTGACATTTCAAGGTTTTGTAGATTCTCCTTTTCTTCTATAGCAAAAACTTTAGATTTAAATCTAGAGGACAAGGATCTTAGAACTTTTTCAACCACAACAACCTCTTTTATTTCTTCACCCAAATTTTTCATACAATTAACAATCTCATCTACACGAAGAAAATAGTTAGCACACTTTCATCATTGTACATTCTGAGATTTTCATACTAAATTCTGAGGGTTTGAAGTTTGCTCGTTTTATCTGATCATCTCCTTCATAGCTCAGAACAATCTTGTCCCATATCTCTTTTGCGGATTTAAACTGCATTACCTTGACAAATTCTGATTGAGATAGGCATCCTAATAGAGTATTGACCGCCTTTGCATTTGTTTCATATTTCTTCTTCTCGGCCGGTTCTGTAGGAGTTGCTGATGGAAAAGTATACCCTGTATCTATGATACCCCAGACTTCTGTACCAAGAGATTGAAGATAGGTAGTAACTCTTACCTTCCAATATACTAAGTTTGTCCCATCAAAAATCGGTGACCTGATTGATGCTTCCCTCTCGTAATTGCTCATGATGATAGATCTTCCTTCAAGCGATCAAGCTTCTTCTGAAGGACCTACTCTGATACCAATTGTTGGAAATAATACTGAGAAGGGGGGGTGAATCAATATTATTAATTCAAATATTCATTTTCAAAAATAAATGATATACGCTACTTCAGTTAGTTAAACCCGCGTATATACACAACTATGCAGAAAGAAACTCACGTATACAAAGAAAACTTTTAATTTACTTTATCTTTCTGATGATGATTGTTAATCTGTGTTGTAGAATCAAATAACCAGTAACTAGAGACAGTAAAATAGAGCAGAAAGACAATCACACACAAGAACACAAGATATAAGGTGGAAACCCAATGTAGGTGAAAACCACTTGCTGCAATTCGTCTCTATCTTCTTTTAAATTAGAAACTTCTTTTACAATGTACTAGTGCAGTCCTTTACCAGTATGCAGGTTGCAACCTACAAAGAACTACAACCCTCTCTCGTTCTCCAGCTTCTCCTGAAAGGGAGCTACAAACCCCTTTAGCTCTTGCACACGCCAAGATACTAGTACGTAGGTGCTGGCCTACAGAAGGCTACAATCTTCCAGGGACCACGTTTCATAAAATTTCAGACTAGATCCATGAACATCAATTAAACATCAAGAATTTCTCCATCAACCAATCTCCTTTCCACCAATTAGATCTGAATCAAGTAGATACTTCTCTGACAGTTGTACCCAAAATAAAGTACCAGAAACCACACACCAAAAACTGAACCCAGAACACAACAGCAATAAATAGAAGCAGCTAGATCACAACTTGAAGTATATAAGCTATTTCAACAACCTGCAACATGTGTGCATACGCTTCTATGTTTGGAACAACCTGCGTATATGCTATTCTCATTCATTGAACCAGCGTGTATACGCGCCTTCACTTCGCTGAACCTGCGTACAGATCTATAAAGGATATTTCGCTCTTTCATATATTCAGAAAAAACTAATTAACCCAGATTATCAATGTTATAGATCAAGCAAGTGCCACATATAACATACCAAAATCGTAAAAAGATACTATCATTCAAGCTTAAAGATTATGACCCATCAATAGAACTTATCCTTCTTCTTTGCGTTTAAGGTTCCTCCTTTATTCAGATCTGCACCATAACCCAATTACCAGTATTCCAAATCTACCACCTTTCAGATATTCAAAAATAATTCAGATGATCATTTGCCACATGATCTCCTTCCTCTTTTATAGTCTTAGGCCTTCCTCAATACCACGGTCCAAAACCATAATAAACCAATACGATGGACCCAATACTAGGGATCAACACATTTGACGAGATGTCATGGTCCAAAACCATAGGTTCAAATCCCGAGGATTAACTACCATGGTCCAAAAGCAAGTTCTCCAACATATATGCGCCTTTGATACGTCTAACCCGTGTGTATACGCGCCTTACTCTAGATGAACCTACGTATATGCCTTTTCTTTCATTCTCAAAGCCTGAACTGAGATCTGTTACCAAAGAGAGTTTCCATCAAGGACAACACCAGTGCCATAACATCAAACCTATGCCATAATGCCAACAAAAACAACATTAAAACCACCTTTAAACCCATGAATACCATTAGCAAACGCCCTAAATCAGTCAAAGATCTGGTTGATCTCGAATGCCACAAAAGAGTTTACATGGTTCCTTGTTCATGTGGAAAAAGCTACAAAGGGAAAACTCGTTGGTCTATCCAAACTAGGATTCAGGAGCATGCTGCTGACATAAAACATAACCGCTCAAAAACCTCAGCCCTAGCTAAACACTCTTGCAAAACCAATCATCATGCTAATATTGAAAATTCCAAAGTAGTGACCAAAATCGATCATTATCACCATAGAAAATTTAGAGAAGCTATAGAAATAGGCAAACACCCAAACAACCTCAACCATCATGAAGGATGCAAAATAAGTGATAATTGGATTCCTACCTTAACCTCCTGATCCAACCTCCCTCCACTACCATATCCTCTCTCCAATGAACCTTTCACACTTATCAATAAACCTACTTATCTCTCTCTCCCCACCTCAGTCTCTATTAATCACAACATATAATTTAAAACAATCATATATAAAATTATAATTGATTAAAATTATCCAAATTAATTTTTTTATATATTTCTAAATCTAAAAATCTAGAAATCTATTAATTCCATAAAAACAAAGATTAATTACGAATATCACAAAACTAGATTAAACACTAATATTACAAGAATCTTAATAACATTCTTAATTAAATCCCAAAAATAAATAATTAAATTAAATTAAAATCATTCAATTATTACAATAAAATTGTTAATCATTAATTAATTATTATTACAATACAATCATATGTAAATTAAAATTGAATAAAAATCCAAATTTAAAATTTTAAAATTTTATATATATCTAAATCTAAGAATCTATTAATTCAATAAAAAAATTAGATTAAAAACTAATATCACATAATTAGATTAAATACTAATATTATAAAAATCTTAATAACTTTTACAATAAAATTGTTAATTATTAATTAACTAATTACAATATCATTAATTATAGTCCCATTACCTAAACACTAAACCTCACTACCTCTTCACACTAATATTATAGAAATCCTAAATAACATTCGTAATTAAATTAATTTAATACAAACATATTTAAATGAAAATTAATTACAATTATAGGAATCCTAGTAAACATTCTTAATTAGATTCTAAAATAATCAAATTAAAATAAAATCAAATTAGAAAACTTAAGTACTAGAACAAAATTATTAATTGTTAACTAACTAATGACAATATCATTCCTAATAAAAATCATGATAAAACAAAGTAAAATTAAGATTAATTAATATTGTTTATCTCTAATTCAATTTATTCTATCATAATTATATTCTAAAAACTAAATAAATTTTTTCTTAGGATTCTATATATTTCTAAGAAACTAAAAATATAAATAAATTAATCAAAAGAATGTGATAATTAATTAAAATTCAATTATTATTATAAAAATACTAACTATATAATTACCGAGTTCTATGAATTACAAAGTTTTATAATTATCAATTAACCTAACCTACGGCAGGTCGGCTACCATCTTTCTCACTCCATCACCATTTCAAACCTCTATTTATTCATTCTACCAAGATTTAGCTTACACACTTTTTTATCTATCCTGATGATGAGACATAGTGGATGGCTCGAAACAACGATACAAAGAATTATGGATGTGATAATATCGGAAGAAAACTCTACCCAAAATACAAATCGCAGAAGCCTCAAAACAATAGTGTAGATTAGATTAGTTGTATGTTAGTTTGCTTCCATTTGTGCCTTCTTTCAGTTAGCAGGTTAGCACGGAGAAAAAGGATCACCACAAGGTTGTTAGCAGGTGCCTCGGCCTCACTTCCTCCCTCTGGGACCATGAATTGAGGAAGAGACCCTTCAGCAACCCCAAAAACACTAAATTCTAGTTCCTGCATGAGCTTTGGAGTTTGTTGTCTTGATTAAAAATTTGGTTCATTTCATTGTCATCCTTTTCCATTACTCTATTTTTGCAATAAGATCTCACTCATGTTCTCATTTCCTTTAGCACTTTCTTCATGCATAATATGGGCAATTGATTCATTTCTAGTTTATGAAGATGTATCTTATTGCATAGTTCTTGAAAGACACACATCTTTTAAGCACTGCAGGTACTTCAGGAGGAGATCTAGACTTCATCACTAGCATCCATCTTCCATCTCATCAACCTTAACCATCTCTTGTTCCACCATCACCCTCACTAGTTTTTTTGTCCTTTATCATTGAACTCCCCCTAGACACAATAAGTGAATCTAGCCATCTCTTCTCTTGGATATTGACTCCTGAGTGTTCCTAGACCTTATAACACCCTATTCCACTCATCACACACCTTTTTCCAACTTCTCAACACCTCCAGAACCTCACAATTAGCTCTTGGTTGTATCCTGTAGGTTCACTGTAATTCCTACAGGATCATCCTTTAGGTTTCTAGTACATCCTGTAGGTTTTCCTGAAATGGCTTGTTTTGAGGTCAAATTGATGGGGAACCTCTAGGAAGTCACAAAAAGTCTCCTAAGACCCTTCCACCCCATATAATTACTCCATAATCCTTTTATTCATCCTAAACCACCTTCCATCAACCTGTCACATCCACAAGAATAATTAAATTGCATGCTTGATTTTACCAAAAAAACCCAAAAAAGTGAAAACAGATTTAGTTTAGTTTTCTTGCTCACACATTAATGGTTTGATGCTCTTTACTTCTGTTACATATATAGCAACATTAGGTTAGTGTTGATTTAGAAATTATTCTTAGCATAGCTGTTTAAATGGTTAATTAGGATATGGTGTGATTTAGCATTACATGTTGTTTTCCTCATTACTGTAGTAGAGTAGCTCTCTTAGAATAGATTTTCTCTTCTTCCATCAAAGTATCAATCTTCTTTTGACTCTATAGAATTCTGGCTTGGAACCCATGGTGTCTCTCGCCGGATGAACAGTGACAATAGGCAAGACCTTCACTTTTACTTGTGCATATAGCACTGTCACCTCCAAGTTTGTATGAACCCCAGGTTGATAAGTAAGGCTGGTAGCCTAGGAGTTGCAACATCCTTGCTACAATACTAGTTCTAATCAGGTAAAGAAAAGGTAAAATACTTCAACCAAAGGTTTACATGCATATTGAACAATTTTTTTGCAGACAACAAACCTCATGACTCCATCATTGTTGATTATTACACGTCCGTATTGCCAACCATCATTGCGCAATTCATCGAGCAAGCTGCGAAACCAACACTTTTGGAAAATTGTGAAAAGCTTATTTTTGTAGAGAAATACCTGCACATGATTGGAGTTTTCAAGGATTATGAACTAGCAAAAGACTCCAAAGATGTGAGCAGGAAGTCCCAAGTGGTCGCATGCAGGGTTAGAGACAAGGAAGGAAATGATATTGACACCCTCACTCACCTTGTCAAAAACTTGACGATAGAAGTGTCTGAGCTTAAACAACGAAAAATAGAAACATCTACAAATATCCATCCACCCAGACAAAGAGAGGTAAGAAACTCATCAGGCAACAACTAGTTCACTCAAAAACATTATGCAGGACCACCTGGATGACAGAGATAATGAGGGAGGTATTACACTTGATGAAGCTTGAAGTTTTGGGCATGTGGTGAAAACATATCAGTGATCACAAGTGATGTCGATGAAAAACATAGAGAAGTAGCCCCAAAAGCAAAATTACCATTACAATCTTAGGAGTAAAGGGGCTCCCTCTACACTTGGGGAAATGCAAGAAAAGATGACACTGCTAATGAGGAAGGCTTACTGACCAGCTGCCCCAAAGCAGAAAACACAAAAAAAGTCAAGGAAGACAACAGTGAACAAGAGTACATCCATGAGAAGCAAACTACAAAACACTCCATCCGACAACACAGAAATTCATTCTACCCAGGACACCATGGCGAATCTACCACCTCTAGAATATAACATTGTAGATGACATGAAGAAAACTCATTCTATTATAGATATGATCTGAAATATATGAGAATACAAATATACCCAAAAATAACAATATAGAAATAGATAGAAATCCTTTTTTATTGATCAAACCCTTAGGGTGGGGCAACACCATACATTCACTCCTTAAGGAAGGAGAACACTCCATAAGCCATATACTTGTTCATATAATATTCCTTGACATCTCTCAATGGGGAGTCTCTAGCCTCTATATAGGCCTCATACATACAATACCATGGGTCACTACCATGGTTCCCTCAATACCATCGATATAATACCATGTGCTTATTACATTATTGCTAACTACTTGTGGTCCCTTACATGATACAAGTTAACCATCTTATTTATTACTATGGCCCATCCCATTATTACATTATTCCCTTGGGTACCTCCCTTTATAACCCATATTATCCCCCCTAGGTATACTACTTTCCACCCCCCTTAACATTTTTCATCCTCGAAACATGGGAAGAACACAAATAATAAGATCTACTCAAAAGAGTAGTCCACTGGTACCATGCACGTGCATCTAGCCATCCCAGAGAGAGGTGAACCCTCAATCTCACTAGTACCTTGCTCGCTTGAGATGGAAGTTGACTCTAGTGGATCTTTTGTGTTAATGTAGTAGGTGGATCATCGCCCCTCACTATTTGTCATGCAGGGGTTGTTTTCCTTATGGCTAATTAATTTCCATCTTGTTAGTTGGTGTCTTGTGGGGTGATGTGGGTGGTGATATGTTGAAGTCTTAATCAATGGTGTCTTTTTCTTTAATTCACAACCTAATGGAGCCTGATTGGTAGCTGGTACATGTTGTTTCTTATCTTCCAATATTACTTCAACCACTGAGTCCTCATCTAATGTATCAGTACCTGTAATATTTTTTGTTTCAGCCTCCTTGGATTCTCCCTTTTTTTCTTGTACCTGGTTTGATGTTTGTGTTTGATTGTCGACCATCAAGGGCTCATCATCTGATGTGTCAGTTCCTGGAACATCTTCTGCTTTAGCCTCCTTGGACTCTACCTATTTATTCATGGAAATATCTTGTAATGTAATTTTCTACTTTTTATACCAGAGCTTCAGGAATTTCTTCTGCACATTAATATTGATAGTACCCACCGATTCCATCCAAGGGTATCCTAAAACAACATCCACATTAACCATATCTGAAGCATAAAAATCAAAATGCAATACATACTTGTCCATAGAAATCTTCAAATCTTTATAAACTTGCACCTCCTTATTATTAACCTGTGTGTTCTCCATTTGTTTTGTTGGAACTTGCAATTTTTTTGCCAAATCAACATTGATAAAATTATGCTTGCAACAAGGTTACAAGGATATATAGACACAATGATATTCTTCTTCTGAATCAATCCCTGAACCTGCAATAAGGATATACCAGTAGGAAATAACCCCTTACATGTCCCATTCCCCTATTTTCTAGTATGAGACCATTTGTCCACAAGGAGTTCTTCAAATTCTTCATCCGAAAGTTTGGACACTTGCTTGTAGTCAAGTGAGTTCCACCATATTGCAGCCTCTTCTTTCATACTAAGCTATGGGAAAGTTTTCTAATTTTTTGGCCATAATGAATTTTCTATTTCTATGAATTCTTCAATAGTAGGGCCATTATCTTTCCCTGTAAAAATAAGAACCTTGCTAGAAGCCATGAATAGGGTTTTGAAAAAAATTCACTTACTTGGTGAAAATTTGAAATGGCCACAATTTAGTCAATATTGCTCAAAATCCCTATTATGACCTATTTTTTGAAATTGAACAACCCTTTTGATTCTTCCCATGTGATAGAAATCCCGATCTAGGCACTGGAATTTCATAATCGCGCTGCACTTGTCCCAATGTCACAAAAAAATTCTGAAAAAAAGCGTTGAATTTAAATCAGTGATATCTCCCTCATCTAGACTTTGATTCGACTAATTTTTTTATTTTAAATTGGGTATTTTTCATAAAAAAACCCATATATACAATTAGATATTGTAGATTTTTCCCCATAACATACATATCTTCTCCGCAAACGTTCAGCCCCAAAAAATGTCTGCAACCCAACTGATTTTCAAATCAGCAATATC
This sequence comes from Pinus taeda, assembly GCA_000404065.3. NCBI lineage: Eukaryota > Viridiplantae > Streptophyta > Pinopsida > Pinales > Pinaceae > Pinus > Pinus taeda. The sequence continues at coordinate 9,043 of APFE031244394.1, read as the reverse complement.
TCCCTCATTCGGACTTCGATTCAGCTGATTTTTTATTTTTTGTTTTTATTTTTTTTAATTTGGTATTTTTAACCAACAACCTAGATATACAATTAGATTCTACATATTTTACGCCAAAATGTATAGATCTGATTTGCAAATTCAATGCCAAAAACATTCCTGCAAAAAAAAAAAAAAATCTTTGCTTTGCCCATGAAAGTGCTCTGATACCAATTGTTATAGATCTAACCCAGAGATATATGAGAATACAAATAAATCCAATAAATAACAAGATGTGAATATAGATAGAAATTCTTCTTTATTGATCAAACCCTTAAGGTAGGTTAACACCATACATTCACTCCTTAAGGAAGGAGAACACTCCACAAGCCATATGCTTGTTCATACAATATTCCTTGACATCTCTCAATGGGGAGTCTCTACCTCTATATAGGGCCATACATCCAATACCATGGTCCTCCATGGTTCCCTCAATACCATCGATCTAATACCATGGGCTTATTACATTATTGCTAACTACTTGTGGTCCCTTACATGATATGGGTTAACCACCTTATTTATTACTATGGCCCACCCCATTATTACATTATTCCCTTCGGTACCTCCCTTTTTACCCCATATTATCCCCCCTAGGTAGACTACATATTTGAACATCATTTTTTTTTAGTTAGCTAAGATCCAGAGTCAGCGAGACATCCTGCTGCGCACATTGAGATAGACAACAATGGACAACACAACCTCTACTAGCAAGGGTGCAATCACACCTCTCGTATCACTTCCCACTGTGACCAACACAATTCATATGGAGGAAATGAACTCAAGTTTCCCTCCATTCTTGCTATCTTTTGAAATTTTAACTGCAATGTTCACAACTACTTGGTTGATTCTGGTGCGACAACCAACGTCATGCTGCTCTCCATTGCAAAAAGGATAAATGTACAATGGAGCAAGACATCTGAACGGATCATCCAACTTGATCGAACATCAGTACCAGCCATTGGTGAACTACGAGATGTGATCATTAGACTAACTCATGACGACCGAGTCCACCAATGCATCAACATAGTTGTTTTGGACATTCCGGAAGAATACAGTCTACTACTCAGCTGATATTGGTCCAGCAAGATGGACGGATATTTCGCTATACCCTAGTCCACATGTGGCTTGCGTACAAGAGAAAATGAAACCAAATTTGGGTAGTTTCCAAAAGGTATATGAAGCACAATGTCACTCCCCTTAACAACAAGAATGAACCATTGGCCTTCACATGACTCATTTTTAGCAACTGCCTCCTGGAAAAAAGGTTGGGGTGTTATCTAGTAGGGCTAGCTCCAACCCCACTTGACACATAGTTGGGCCTCCTTCCTTGCCCAACTAATGGTAATGAAACATGTACAGTGTATTGTACCAATAGTATCATTAGCACTAGCAACAGTAGCAACAGTAGTACTAGCATGTCAAATGGTCTGTATACCTATAAGTCGTGGGCCATGGATTTTGACAAATCAAAGACACATGAAGGCTCAAGGACTGGGTGTATCTCAGTCACCCAAAATAACATAAAATTATTGATTTCAAGCTCCTTGAAGTTCAAGTGCACAAACAATGTTGTTGATGATGAAGAACTCGTGTCGAGATTAGAAAGGACCATCATCCTCAACTCGGTTGCACTCAAGGTGATATTTCACCCCGAAAGCAGCTTTAATGCTTTCAAGCACATAAAAATTGATGAAGGTAAGCATCAGCAGCCCCTAAAAACTATAGCTGAAGGAAAGAAAGGAAACTTCATTCTCGAGGGTGGGGTTTCCCTCAACAAGCTCTATGGTTTGCAGAATTTTTGTTAAGGGCCAAGAAATAGCAGAACCCAGTGAAACTCCACTACAAATGAAAAAAGCAACCTAGGGACCAATCATGATACGAAGATAGCCAATCATAGTACAAGCTACACACTGCAGTAGTGACAAGTCTTTGATCGCTTGATAAAAAAGTACTAGGATGTGTCTACATGGGAAGATGATGACTTGAGTACACACTACATGCAAGCAATTCAACACGGGATTCCAGGTAAAGGATGAGACAAGCCATTGCAACAAAGGCCATGTAAAACACATATGTTGTTTGAACTCCTTATATAAAAAAAAGTGACTAACATTTTGGATGATTGGATTAGTTGCAAAGTTCGTCATCATACTTGGGGCTCTAATTTAAATTTTGCACGTAAGAAATTCAGGAAAATCCACTTATGCATTGATTTCAGAAACGTGAACCACTCCCGGAATAAAAACAACTACCCTGTGCCATCATCTGAGCCTATGTTGTACACAATATCTAAAGGAGTGGTGTCATCTTCACTTAAAGGTCTTTTGGAATACCATCAAGTTCCGGTTGCGGAACTCGGTGGGCTTATACTAGTCCATGAGAAACTTGGCACACATACATGCCATCTGCAATCACTTGATGGAGGATTGGAAACCTTCCTATCAACAGCCAAGATCTCGAGCGTTACTTTCAGTAAGTCGGGCCATGCACCGTGCCATGTACATAGTCTTCTTGTTGCTTGTTGTTTTCATCTTTTTTGCTTTGCTTACTATCTTTTTTTTCACTTTGTTTGTTCTACTTGCTATTTTTGTTTACGTTCATTTTTTTCTTTATATATTACTATTTTTGTTTCCAGAAATAAGTGCTACCAACTACTACATCTTGGATTTTGAATAGAGTATGTGGCTAAAATATGAAGAGACTCGTGACACTATAGCACTTGGCCAATCTTGTTTCTATCTTCTCTACGCTTGGTTGCAACCTTCAACCGATGAAGTTCTGACGGAAAATACGAGCCGTCTACAAGGGAAGTTTTGGTCCAACCACGAACCTGTGTCCACACTGGGAAGCCTCATGCCTACACTCAACCTTCTTCTCTGTGTGTTCAAGCTCATCCAACTAGTAGAAATGGAGAAGGGGAAATATAAATGAGCAAAAATATGTCAGAGGTCTTACATGCTTCCCTAAAGGAAGAACCTATTCTACTCTCAATAAGTCAGGATCCCTCTTTTGCCCCAAAAATAAATAAGCCTATGCACAGACCTCTTGAAAAAGACAAAGGTAAAATAAGAAAAAGGTTTCCTGCACAGAAAGGTTAAGCATGCAACTCCACCAGGGTACTGACCAGGCTCACTGGTAGTGGAGCAATGTGTGTGTTCCTGCGTGACTCTGCCAAGTACTGTATAGGCTTGATGGAAGCAGAGCAACACCAGAGATGAAAACTTATAATCTGAAAAATTTTCAACTCACGAGCTAAACTACCCTTCCTAGATTCGAAACACTATGATCAAGCTGAACTTTTGATTGTGTTTCACTGATTTGTCAAAAGGTGAACCACATATGTCCATGGGGTAAGTGGGGAAGCCAAAGTAACCCGCACATCATTTTAATACTCCCCGAAAGACCAAGGCCCTGTGGTATCAATGAATGAAAATGGAGAAGATGGAGTTCTACCAGTGTGTCCCCAAGTGTTGTAGCAGCTACAACCACCCTCCAAAATTTTGGCTTGCACCCGAATTCAGAGCTTCCCTTGAGAGTTCCACTTGATGGTTGCATACACTCAAGTTCACTCTGTGAGCTCGTGTGAGCCTTCGTACCCACCTTTCTTGTTCATTCCACCCAAGATTTTGCATGATGATGTCAATGTCTTTCTTGTGACCATGCACTGGTCATGCTCAAGGTCTTCGTTTCGTGTGTACATGTTATGTTTGCTATGAAAACATCTGTCACACTCACACACAGAGTCACATTCACTATCGTGCAAGTGTCATCATGGTCAATCAATGATCAATCATGAGTGTCATACTTGTCACTTGCACCGTCGGTCAATCATGTTGAATATGTGTGGCTAGTTGGTCTGAGTTGCCTCGTTGTCAAGTCATGTGGGTGTGTGTTTGTAATATCACATTTGCATCTTTCACTCATTCACACACTTAGTCATTTTGCTGAAGACTTAACAACCAGACTCCCCTCTGACAGCTAAACCATCACCCACCATTAACTCAATCAGCTATCACCCAGAACATTACAGAAGCACCAAGCAAGTCATTTCAAGTTGCACTTCCTGCAAGAAATTCAATCAACCTTCATGTTGGCCACCCAGAGAGTTGGACCCAGCAGCCACCGTGGGACTGACTCCCCTAAAAAATTACACAAACGATGAAAACGCTGTTGGACTTGCTCTCTCTTTTGACCGAATAAATTGCATAGATAGGCTGGAAAGGCACCCAGTTCCCGTCCATGTCTCCCTCAGACAATTGCATAGTTTTTCCAGCCAGTCCTCTCGATAGTCGACTGGCTGCTCATCCAAAAAATTGCGCAGTTTTCATAAGCAATCCCTCTGCTTCCAAAAAGTCTTCTTAGCTCAGAAATTGCGTAGAGATGATCAGTAGGCTAGCCTCCCAGCATCAGTGAAATTTCTCTCACCAAAAACTCCCAGCAACAGACTAACAATTCCCTCCAGAAATTGCAAGTTACTGCTGCCAAAATCTACCAGCTGAGTGGTTGTTCCCCTTGGGAATTGTTCAGTTTCTACTACCAGTGACCCAACAACCAACTGCCAGTTCCCTCCAAGAATTATGCAGTTTTGGCTGCCAGGATCCTGGCTAGTTCCTCCAAAAAACCGCGCAAAGTTTGTCTGCCAATGCTCCCTGTAGCCTAGCCTGTTCCTCCAAGAAATTGTGAAAATTTTGCTATCAAGCCCCTGTTTCCCGCTCATTTCAGAAAATGCACATATTTTGTCTTCCTTTCCTTCTCGTAGCTCAGACTATCCCTCCCAAAATTTGCACAGTTTTGCCTCCCAGCCAAGCCAAACCTCATGGATAGTCATTGTTGTCTCAGATTGCCCATCTTCATCACCCAGTGACCCTTTCACAGTTTTCATTAGCATTTCCCAGGGCCATCATCCTACCTCATAACCTTGTTGCCTCTCCCGGTCACCCATATCTTAAATAATCATGTTTCATGGTATACTACGACGTTTTTGGATTTGATGTCGTCTAGTCATGAGTGACTACAGGTATAGGTACACCAACAAACATGACACGACGATGAATGGGATGAATGAAGGGAGCACATGCAGAAGGATAGGTTCACAACAGATGATGCACGTGAAGATATGTGCTTGTGAATGGATGATCATGGAAAGATGTGTTCACAAATGGATGGACGAGCAAACATGCAAGATGTGCTCACGGACAAACATGCACCTTTTGTGAACAGGCGAACCTCTCAAGCCTTGTAAGATACAAGCAAGGAGCAATGTGATGAAGCAACATCAAGTGAACCAATGAACATTGAAGACTCCATGCACCTTTCCATGCGGAGGTGAAGCTGTGACACACCATGAAGACATCCACCACCCAACAACATTGCAGCTCAAAATACACCTGAGCAGTAGCACAAATGTACCAACATTGTCATGTCGAGTCACGTCATGAGTCATGTCATCCACATCTCTATTATGGGCCATGTTTTCAACCAATGTAATGTAACGTGGAAGTCCAAGAGACCCACGTTTTGTACAAAGAGTCATGGAAGTCAAACAGTCATGAGGGTAGTCGAATAGCCACAAGGGTCAGTTTCACCCTTGGCTATAAATACCCCATCATTTGTACATGTAGAGGAATTTTCATCTCAACTCCTCCCACATAGCCAAGAGAGTTTTTTATCTTTTCTTTGAGGAGTAAGCAATGGCTCCAACACTCATCATGTAGGGTTAATGATGTATGGTGTGATGATGTGTCTTGGAACTTCTTTTAATTCAAAAGCTCACTAACAAGCAAGCCCGTTTTCACACATGTATTGTATCTGTTGTAAGAATAATATTTAACACTTCTAATGCATGTTGCTTGAACCGATGTTTAACACATGAACTAATTCACTTGTTGTAATACACATATGTTAATGAAAATATGTTGTATATGTTGTTAATGTTGTCTCACCCATGTAGACTATTGTCCTGGACATTAGACGGACCTTTCACATAAAACTTTCTATAGCAATCGTTGCACTCGTGTGGACTAATTCGTCGAGTGGTATATATGTTATATTCCCTTGTGTGTTGTAACTGACATATCCATGTGGATTTTTCTACCAGAAGCTATGCATGTCCAGTTGTGTTGTTTATTCCTAGTAGAGTTGGGACTTCTCCCAACCAAATTGGGGCTCAATCTCACCCTCTCTCCCTCTACAGTGAAAGAACCATTGACACAAGTATCACTTACACTCACTAGGCACATGAAAATCACTTCTCGAAGATAAAGTAGACCACTCTCTTGTGCTGACAAGCAATAGTTGAGGAAAATATTTAATATAATGGCAACCAGGCTAGCATACCGGATGGGACTCCCACACCAAACACTGTGAGGTCTAGTTGGGACTTCATACCGGGGTGATCCCCTGAATGTTGGTGGGTCCATCACTGTCAACAGTTGGTTAAGTGAAGTGCGTTCTTCTTCTTCCCCAATAGGTTCTTCAAAGATTTCAAGTTTCTCACTTAGAGGGTCTTCTAACTCCCCTATAGTCAAAGAGGGAACCTGACAATCATCGAAGAAGAGTGAAAGTTGACTGCTTGAAGGTGTGGGGTTTTTTTTGCAAGAATTTTCCTTGAGTATGTCTACTCCTACAACACATGAAAGAAATTTTTTCTCTTTTTATTTTATGTTACTTCTTCAAAACTATATGCAAAACAAAAAACAATGCTTAAGTAACATATGCCTAGACACCTCCCCAAGAAAAGCGCCAAAAAGTGGTGAGCCCTGGTATTTCACCAAGAGTGCTGTAATTACCAAGGGCAACTCAAATCTATTTATCAACCTAATGTTCATACAAACTTTGAGGTGATAGTGCTATACCCATAGTAGATGGGATTCTATTCATGCCACCCTCAACTAGGACATCTGATCAGTAGTGTTCCAAGACCATTCCTCCTACTAAATTAGAAGCAAAGCTATCTAATGAAGGTGAAATTTAGAAGCTACCTCTAACTATGAAAAGGAAAATGTTATTATCTTAAACTTGCAAATGCCATAGAAATAATTCATGAAAAGGCAAGAGCTAAACTACTTACAGAAAGGGAACTACATTATCTTGCAATCATCCATCTAGTTATCATATATGTTTGCAAAAAAGAAGCTAATCTTACCAAACCCTAATTCAAGATTCTATGTACCATTTAACTATCTCACACTTGCATGTAAATCAATGTTCTATTTGTTCCAAATCTGTGATAAGGAAACTAACTCTATTCTAATTTTGTAGTGAAGGAAAAGAAGGGTTTGGAGTGGCCTGGGAGCTTCCCTTGATCATGAAGTCACAATTGGGGGTCAAAATCCTTCTAAAATAAGTCCAAATTGTAGCAAGGATCAAAACTAGTGAAGAATCAGGCCGCTACAGGTGTGCTACAAGAGGTTACTATAGGTGCCTTGTATTGCTACAGGAAGGTCTGTAATGCTATAAGAGGGTTGTCGAAAAGGTTTAAGAGGTAAAAATTATGGTTTTAGGGTATGGAAATGTGGATGGAGGTTGAGGGAGATGAGTAAAGGGTGGCCAAATCCCCTAGCCAAGCTCAGAGCTCTTTTGAAGGCCTATTTTGTACTAGGAGGGATGAAATCAATTATCCTAGGAGAATGATCACGTGAACAAAATTTTTAGGATAGAATTTGGGGTTCACAAGAGAAGGTGATGAAGTCCAAGATGGAGGTGGTGAAGGTACCCTTGCATGTAGATCCAAATAACCCTACAATCATCACATGCATATACCAAATTATCATTGACAAAAATGAAACAACTAGTAGTGGAAAAGATGAGTTGAATTTAAATGCTATCTACTCTATGCCAAAACTCTGATCTAATTGACAAAACAAATCCTAAGCTACAAAAAGCACATGAAAAATAAGATTAATAACACAAATATTCTTCCAAGAAGTCATAAACATAATACTTTTGGACTATGGTTGTAAATCCTTCTATTCATGCTGCCTTGAGAGAGATGAGGTAGAGGCTGCAATCACATATTTTGATGGATTATTCTCTACTAAAATGCAAGAAAATAGAAGTGCTCTAAACTAAAATAGATACAAATACACAGGAGGGACCTAAGCCACTGGGTTTGGGCCCAAACCCAAGATCCTTAGCCCTCTGGAACTAACTCAGTGATGAATCAATAAGAAACTTCTGATTATCATTGAATCAATGTCTAATACATCACATAATAGTAAAAAATAACAGTGCCAAGTTCTTGAGCTCAATAGCTACCTAGCTGAAAACAAAACTCAAATCCTAATCAACTCTTTTACATGCTTATTTATACAAGAGGGTAGCTACTAGTAGCTCCCTATAAAATAGGAATATTTTTCTCCCACAACTCGAGAATGGTGGATCTTATTCTTCATTGCTTGCATTTGCTTGGTTGCCAATGGCATCATTACTTTCACTTGCTAGTCTACCAATGACCTCGAGCTGATGAGAGAGAGTATGTGTTATGATATTGGGCTGATTGAGGGAGTTAAGGAGGTGTAAAACCCACTAGATTATATCCTTGATGTCTACTCTAAGCCCCTACATGGAAATCATCTCTAAAATTGCTCCATTTCCTGCAATTGAACCAAATTAGGCCACATGCCATAAAAAACATCTTTTATCCTTCTCACTAAGGATAATATAATATATATATGTGTGTGTGTGTGTGTGTGTGTGTGTGTGTGTGTGTGTGTGTGAGAAAGGGATAGTTCTAAAGTTGGAGGATGGCATCATGACCATTATAATGTAACTATTGATGAGTCTTATCACTTCTAACATTTCTCCAGCAAGATATCAACATCTAAGCCGAAGTCCTACTTAACTTTTGACATCTCATAATCATTTATTAATATATGCAAATTGAACATCAAGGACATGGTTTACTAAGGATTATTTAGGAATGTACTAGATAATTTTAAAAATGATATACTTAGCCCCCTTATCTCCCAAATAGATACCCTACAAGAAAAAAATAAGAAAGAGA
>APFE031244387.1:0-14872 GCA_000404065.3 Pinus taeda | reverse complement strand
TTTAACGTTTTTTTGTGGATTCCATTTTCTAAATTTACTTAAGTTTTTGTTTTTTTGATGTTGTAATTAATATTTCTTGAATTCAACCCTAACATTTAGTTAACCGCTGGTAGAGGAATTGCAGCCATTTCCTCATTGTTCAAGGCGGATTTCACAATCAGAATCTCTTCAACCTGCGCATTTAGTTAAGAGATGACAGAGGAATTCCAGACTTTTCCTTCATAGCCATTTCCTCATTGTTCAAGGTGGATTTCAAAATAGAAATCTCTCCCGGTTGTTTCAAGATGGGCCCAAATCGATCCACAATGTTGTTGACTATGGATTTTTGTTGGGAGAGCGTCAAACTAAATATATGAAGGTCGTGTGTTCGATCCACGCTCCTCTGTATCTTGGTCGGGAGAGCATCAAGCTGAATATATGAAGGTCCTGTGTTCAATCCACAATGTTGTTGCTTCTGTATCTTGGGAGCCTGTTCACTTCAACACGTTCAATTTGAAAGGTGGCGAGTGGTTATACCCGTGCAATCCCATGTCGGACAGATGGTGATCCATAACAATCGCTGGCAAGAGGAATAAATATGCAAGAAACTACCTGTGTCTGAACATATCTGCCGAAGACGTTGTCACGCGGATCGATTTTCTAATAAAATGATTGCACGGGCTCCTACATTTCTCGGCAGAAATTATTGAAGATTTGTATGAAGTCTGCGGAAGAGGAAGATCCCATGGCAGCTGTCAAATCGCTTCATGAATCCATACAGGTTTTCATAGTTGGTGACTCTGTCTATTTCCGGCCCAGGCAAGTACTAGATTTGATCCTCTTGTTATAAAGTTTCTGCGTTTTTAAATTTCTTGATGTTGTTAGGATTTGTAATTTCTTATTTCCAAAGAATTGAGTGATTGTCAAGAAAAGTAAATTATTTTTTTCGACGATACAACGAAAATCAGTATACAATTGCAATAGTACCAGTTCTTGAAAAAATAAAAAATATATTAGATGTATACTTTCGAGAAAAAAACGCTCCATAGTTGTAAAATAAAAGCTGTTAGCTCAAGACGCAGGGGCTTCCGGGAGGAAAATAGAACACATAACATAACAATTATCTCCACTAAGTACGATGGAATGCCACAATAACATAACAATAAGGCTTATGACCAGTGGAGATTTTATGAAAATTCTTTGTGTTTTGCGTTTTATGTTACGTGTCCGTAATTGTGCTTTTTGTTTATTTTATTTTTAAAGGTTTTGTATAATTAATTTATGGTAATTGTGATCTTTGTGATTTTATATAATAAATTTATCGATTTTAAAAAGTTCTCGACCTTAAGAATAAATATGGAGTTGAGTCTGATTTTTCTCAACATCTTTTGATACTTTTTATATAACTTCTACAATTTTTTAAATTAAATTGTTGTTCTCATAATTACTTATTTACATTGGAAATTTTTTTCATATTATTTGTCATATTATCATATATATATTGATATATGAATTATTACTATAAATAAATAATGAGAATGAAATGATATGTAAATTTGATTTTTTTAGGCTTTTATAGGAGGCCACACAGGTGAAGGTGGAGCTGGCGGACGAGGAGGAGGCCAGGGTGGAGGTGGAGGAGGTGTTGGTGGAGCTTGTGGAGGAGCGGGTGGAGTTGGAGGTGGAGGAGGATGGGGTAGTGGTGGTGGTGGTGGTGAAGGAGGAGGAGGAGGAGGAGGAGGAGGACGCGGAGGTGGAGGTGGCGTAGAAGGAGGCGGAGGAGGTGGAGGTGGAGGTGGAGGTGGAAGCAGAGGCAGAGGCTGAGGTGGACGTGGAGGAAGACAAGGTGGAGGAGGAGGAGGAGGTCGTGGTGGAGGTAGAGGTGGTAGGGGTGGAGATGGAGGAGGAGGAGGAGGAGGCGGTGGATGTAGAGGTGGCGGCAGAGGTGGAGGAGAGGGTGGAGAAGGAGGTGGTCAAGGAGGAGGAGGAGGAGGTGGTGGATGTGGAGGAGGAGGAGGTGGAGGATATGGTGGAGAAGGAGGTGGTCAAGGAGGAGGTGGAGGAGGTGGTGGTGGTCGAGCAAGAGGTGGAGATGGAGATGGAAGAGGTGGTGGCGAAGGTGGAGGAGATGGTGGAGAAGGAGGTGGTCAAGGAGGAGGAGGAGGAGGAGGTGGTGGTGACCGAGCAAGAGGTGGAGATGGAGGTGGAGGAGGTGGACGTGGAGGAGGAGCAGGTGTAGGTGTAGGAGGAGAATGGGGAGGATGAGGAGGAGGAAGAGGTGGTGGAGGAGGTATTTGAAGGTGGAAGAAGAGGTGGTGTAGGAGGTAGAGTTGGAGGTGGAGGAAGAGGTGGTGGAGGAGGCACTGAAGGAAGAGGTGTGGGTGGAGGTGGAGGAGGAGAAGGAAGAGGAGGTGGTGGTGGAGGAAGTAAAGCTCAAGTTGGAGGACGAGGGGGCAGATGCTATGGAGGTGGAGGTGGTGGAGGAGGAGATTGTCCAGGTGGATATGGTTGTGGAGGAGGTGGACATCAAGGCAGTGGTGGTGAATGTGTAGCTGGAAGAAGTGGCGGAGGAGTTGAAAGTGGAGGTGGAGGTGGTGGTGGAGGAGGAGGTTGTGGTGGAGGTGGAGGTACAGCCAGAAGAAGAGGCAAAGTGGGAGGGGCAGGTGGTGGAGGAGGAGATGGAGGAGGAGATGGAGGAGGAGGTTGTGGAGGTAGAGGAGGTGGAGTTGGAGGAGGAGGTGGATGAGAGGGTGGAGGTTGATGTGTTGGAGGTGGTGGTGGAGTAGGAGGTGGTGGAGATATAGGTGGCGGTGGAGGAGGTTGAAGAGAAGGAGGAGGAGGAGGTGGTGGATGTGGAGTTGGAGGTGGAGGAGGAGGTGAATGTGGGGGTGGAGGTTTAGGTGGATTAGTAGGAGGAGGAGGTGGAGGTGGAGGTTAAGGTGGAGGAGGTGAAGGTGAAAGTGGAGGTGGAGGTGGAGGAGGAGGTAGAGGAGGAGATGGAGTTGGAGGTGGAGATAAGAAATTTAATTTAAGATCCATGTCTTAAATTAAAACATTAAATTGTCAGTCTCTTCTCCATTATAGGAAATGAAAGCTAAAGTCTCATGAATCTAGGACATATCTCTTCACATACATAATATCCTAATATTAAACGATAAGTAATCCATTTAGGAAGATTTCCTCCATGCATAAATATAGTCATTCAAGTACATGAAATTTCTTTGACGTTTAAATCTCATACTTTGGCCAAGAATTTGAAGCATTTTTAAAGATTAAAATTGTGTGTTTATTTCATTTAAAACTTTTATTACTCCCTTCAGCACTTATAGTTCTCGTATGATTGTTTAATGAACCATTTATTTGGGAGTGACTGGTTTCATCTAATTATCATTGATTTAAAAAGTGTCGGGTTAAAGTTAATGTTGTTTCTTGAATAGGAAGCCTTATTTTCTTCCTTTTTATGTTTACAGAAACATAGGGTATTAGGAATCATATATGGCTTTGTGTATTCTTTGGGTATTTCACATATTTTGCGTAATTATTATTATTTTTTTATACATGCAATGGTTTAAGGAAAAAAAATAATTTTGAGTTCACTTTCTGGAATGACCTAAGCTTCTTCACTTTTTAGAGAATCCACTATTTATCATGTATTTTATTTCAAAATATTTGTTAGGAAAGTGAAATATGTTCTACTTCGCTATTTGTATGGAAAAATTATGCATGCTCTAGCTTCATATGTGTTCATTATAGGGGATCTTTTCCCATGGGAACAACATTCCTTTAACGAAATTATGCTTTTGAGGGAAACGCAAAAGGAGCAATTTACATGTAATTAGTGGAGGATGAGAGATTGTTTAGTGTATTATCATTTTTGAAGTTGAAATCCTTTAATGATACTTATTTTGTAACATGTTATACTAAGTAGTGAACATTTTTCTTTGCGGGCTATATTTTTGAACACGAAAATTGTGGCTTTATAAGATTTTTTGTTAATCGATTTTTTTATCATATAGGAAATAAAATTTCATTACATATTTTGTCTTCTAGTCAATCTCATTGTGCATTTTGTGTAAGTTCAAGAAATTGTGTATTGATCAACAATTATTAGAGTTTTGATTGATGAATAAAAAACAATAGTTACTATAATAGTTACACACCAAGGAGTTGAAAAACTTATTTGAAGCAAAGTAATTTGATAACTATTTTTCTATTAGAGAATCAATGCAAAGGAAGAAAAAGTAACTTGATGTAAAGATTAAATGAGGGATTCAACACCAATGAAAAGTAGATGAAGTTGAAAGTGGCAAATTCCAATTCCTTTTGCCTCATTTCTTGTAGCCCATGTGCACCCCAACCGCCATCTCTTATGTTCTTCATTCCATCAGCCACCATCCCTTATATTCTTTATTCCATCGAAGCGAAGGGGCTCTCCTAAGGGACATCATTGGAATTTTCCACTTTCTTTATCCAACGAAGATAATTAGGACAGTCATCTTGACCATTGGCCATTCGTGGAGGATGGGATAAGTAATTTGAAAAATTCCACGGTTACAAGTGAGTTTTTGATTAATCATTATTATTATATTTTTTGTTTTATTAAATGTTTTATTACTAAATCACATTTATTGAAGAGAATAAAAACTTTGTGGGTATATTGAATGATATTAGGTTGATACATGTGTGTTATTTCTTCAATTTTAGATTTATACTTTAGTTTTAATTTTAATGAGAGGGTTTAAGAAAAATTAATAGTCTCGTTAAATTCTACTTAGGTTTCTTTTTAATTTTTAGAATCTCTTCTATTTAGATTTTCAATTTAAGATCTCCATAAATATCAGGTGAAACCCATTTTAATCCTTCTCAATGCATATAATAAAATGATAGATTTTTATTTTTTATTTTTTCCATCATTTTATTGTAAATCATTTTTCAAAATTTTGACAATACAATTATTTTCCTCCATATATTATTATTAATACATATTTTCTTATGTTTTTGCGAGGAGATGCAAAATTTAGAATGAAGATGATTCATATTGCAATTTATTTATTTATTTGTAATTTATATTATTATTTGTAAAAGCTCAAACCCCATATTAATAAAATTTGTATTCATTTTAAGGGAGGGGCTTTTCTCTCTCTATCTAAGTCCCCAAGTTAACTATGGTCCTCACTATCTATGAGGAATTTATGTAGTGATTATGATTATTATGGATATTTCCTTTTTATTATGTCTTTTTATTTTTATCTTCTTAAGAATTTTATAAATTTAATAATTTTTTTAAATAAAACGATATTAATCATGAATGAATATGAATATGACAATTTATTGTCCAATTTGTGAATATCCAGTGGAAAAGATCCACTAGTTTTGGCCAAAAAGTGTTGAATCTACATAGTACTTCTTGAGATGCATATGTTGTGCATAGATCATTTATTTCTGGTAGATATACAATCATTACTGATATTTGATTTAGTTTTTCAACTATGTAGGGATTGGGTATATCATGTGTCTGATATAGTATTGTTGAGGTAAAAAAATCACCTTTAAGGATAGCTTTGAACAAAAATCCTCCATTTACATGACCTTGATTCAATTTTGTTCCTTTGGGAATATGAGATCCAGACACTCCCCCTATGCCCTCTGAATTTATTTTTTGAGGGGATCCTCCTCGAAGCCTCAAGTTTAATATGATGGTGGATGATGGGAGGATGTTATAATCTAGTAAGATCAGATCTTCGTGCATGGATTTTCCTCCAAAGATCAAACTTTGTAGGAGCATCAAGATACCCAAAGTTTGCATGGTATTGTGCTTTAATTTTATGATGTGATTTGTAGCTGAAACTCAAAATAATATTGATTTTCCGTTTGGGGATTTAATAAAAATTTGGAAGGCTACCATAGTTTTGAGATTTAGTGCCCATACTTGAGAGTCACGCAAATATTTAGTCGAATCAAGGGATAAGTGTGGAGCTCCAAAGAGTGAGAGGGGTTTTCGTGGCAGTACCAACTTCATAAGTGATGGGAAAATTACCAAACACACCCACTGTGATGGAGGAGAATTCTAATCTAGAAAAAAATGTGGCAGACTCTTCAGATCTAATGCTACTCCATTTCGATAACCTAATGTGCTTAGGGGATTGACAATTTCCAGATCAAGGATCTTCTATAATGGACCTATGAAATGAATTGTTCAAGGTTGAAGATTCACTTCTATAGCCAGATTTTCTCCTTTAGATCTGACCAATATTGCTCTTGTGACTAAGAGGAGAGAGTGATAAGATTTCTGATCGAGAGTTGCCTTAATCCTACACATATCCATTCCCAACTCATGAATGTGATTCCCTTTTCTTCCTTCTATGCTATCATGTCTGTATGTGGTGATCAAATACACCGTATCCATGATATGGTAAATAATATTGCCGACAACCCGTGTAGTGAGTCTCCATCCCCGGCCAAGGGACCGAAACCAATATTTAGGCCATTCAAAAACTCCATTATCGAACTCGTGAGCAGTGAGATCATGCCCTAATGATGACGCAAAATGTTGATTTGATATCTGAAGAAACTTGACTGCATAAGGAAAGCAAAAAGATTGAGAAACCCTCGCAATCACACCGAGCTCGTCCTCTTGACAGAGTTCCCCTATCAACCTTTAATTTGATTTTTTAGTTAATATATTCGTATCTTACATTTTAATCAAATTTTTTATTTAATTCAATCATTGTTATTTCTTAAATAGTGTATTAGTTAATTATTTTTGTATGGTACAAAATTCGTGGAGTTTATAACTTGTTAAATCTATTTTGTATAAAATCAAAATTTCACAAATATTTTTAGTCAACAACTTGTATAGATAAAAATGACCATGACAATACCTCAAGTAGAAATGGCTATGGATTTTCTTTGTAATCATCATCACCAATTTTTGTATATTTGAAATTCACAAGTGTTCACGATTTCTTATAATCAATATATACTTTTCAACCATACAAATAATGATAGCATCATAGGTGGCTATGACCATGAATTCTTTTATAACCGTAGTCGTTCAATGTCAAATTAAACATATCTCTAATGGCCCTCATGACAACGATAAATTCAAACAAAATAAACATAAAATTTTAAAATTAATTTACAAATTGATGTTTTATGATAATATAATTTTAAATGTATGTGCTTTTATTTATGCTATGTTTGTTTGTTGCGCTTTTATGTGCTTTTGGTTTCTTGTTTGTGTATAATATTTTTACACATATGTAATATCATGTACACTAGTTACTTTTAGACTGAGCATAATTTGTATATTAACTTATTAATGTTTAAATTGTTGTTTAATGTAATAAAATCTTACTTTTTCACCGTGAATTTTTGTAAGCACCACTATTCAGTGCATAATATTTTTTATAAGTGTTTTTAATTAATACAATTTTTATAATTAGTTACAGGTTGATGTTTTATGATGAATTTTAAATGTTTGTGTTTTCATTTTATGTAATGTATGTGTTTGTTTGTTTATGCTCTTATTTTTGTAAAATTTTAGGACACAAGAAAAGCTTCCGTTAGAATATCCTATATGGAAGGTCATTGCCCAAATTGTCTATTGACCTAATACAAATCACCTTTATGATGATTTTACGTACATAAAATATAATATGGAAGAATTACACTTCCAATTAATTGAATGTGTATTGAATTATATATGTTCAAATTAGTATTTAGTTTAACAAAATTCCATTTATTTTACGAGTATATGGATTTTTCTTTCCAAGTTGATAGAAGTTCATGCAAAGGCAACGTTTTTTGAGATCTAACCTTGAGGGGTCTTACTAGAAATTGGCAACAGTTTCTTGTGAAATCACTCTACACAAAGAGATGATGGATGCTTTCTTCACTTTTCTGGCACATGGCATAGTGAGAACGACCTTCATAACCTTCCTTTTTGAGATTGTCAGTTGTTAGAATCTTTCCTCTAAGGAGAGTCCACATGAACAGTTTGACTTTTGGAAGGCTTTCAATTTTCCATGCATCCCTCCAATGATCCCAATCTTGATTTGCTTGTTGTTGTATAGTGGCATATCCAGATTCGACTGAATAATCCACTCCATCAGGATCCAATCTAAAAGAGCATTTTGTGTCTTGAATCAAAGGTGCTACACCCTTAAGATGAGAAATTAAGTTTCTCCATTGAGGAACCAGGCATTGGGGAAGGTTGTGAATCCTCCAATCATCCCAGTCTCCATCACTGCAATGAGATACGTCTTCCATATTACTGATTCCTTTTATTTTCATCCACCTTCTCAAATCATGGAGATTTTCTTGATAGGCTATAGGAAGATTTCCTATTATTTTTTCCTCCCAAATTTTGGTAATTTTCCCATTCCCAAGGATTGTGGAGGAATTTTCTTCAATGAGGGAAAGAGTCTTTTTAATCAAAATCTAGATCTAAGGGCAGGGCCTTATCGGGAAACCCTTTTCATGTAGTAATATTCTATTATGGTTCATGTATTTTGTTTCTAGGATTTTCTTCCACCAACTACTATCTCGAGTACTAAATATCCATGTCATTTTTACTCCTAGTGCTAAATTCATTATCCCAGGAAGTCTTATAACAAGACCTCATTTCTCATATGGTTTTGTTACTTGGCCTCATTTCACTAGGTTGATTTTCTTTCTTTCTACTTTACCTCCTTGCCATAGGAAACCCCTAATTACTAGTTCTATTTATTTATAAATGCTTCACAGAGCTAGTATTGCTCAAAGCTAGTATATTGGAACAAATGTCAGTAATGCCTTGATTAAGACCACCCTTCCTCCCATGTTGAGTGCGTTCGTTCCCCAATTCTGCAACCTTTTCCATTTTCTCAAATGTCAGTAATGCCTTGATTAAGACCACCCTTCCTCCCATGTTGAGTGCGTTCGTTCCCCAATTCTGCAACCTTTTCCATTTTCTCAAATGTCAGTAATGCCTTGATTAAGACCACCCTTCCTCCCATGTTGAGTGCGTTCGTTCCCCAATTCTGCAACCTTTTCCATTTTCTCTATGCACTTGTTCCATATCTTTGTCTTCAAATTTTCTTTGGAGATTGGAAGACCAAGATAATGGAAGTGGCTCCATTTTTCTTGAAAAGGAATTTCCAGAATTTGTGATAATTTTTGGAGAGGGTGGAGAGGAGTGTTCCAACCAAAAATTATTTGTTTATGATTATTTAGAAGTCCTCCAGAGGCTCGTATAAATCTATTGAGCACCTTCTTGATTATTCCTGCTATAATACATGAGGCCCCTCCAATAACTAAAGTATCATCTGCCAATATAGACTGGTGAATACTCTTTACTTCTAGAGAGATTGAAATTCCTGTGGTAGCCTGACCTTATCTACATTTCTCTAGATTTCAATTCAGTGAGTCTGCCATGATGACATATAGAAAAGGGGCAGGAGGATAGTCTTATTGAAGCCCCCTTGAACTTTGGAAAAAATCACTTGGTCTTCCATTGACCAAGGGATCTATCCAAGGTCTAATAATTCAATATTTAATTATATCTCTTTCCTTTTTACAAAAGCCAATTTTCTATAGGAAATTCGAAAGGAAATCAAGATTGACCCTATCAAAAGAATTTTCCATTTCCCACATGAAAATTATTCCATTTTCCTTTTTCAAATGGCTAGAATGCAATGCTTCCTATACTATTATAATCAAGAATTTGTCTCCTTGGGGCAAATTCCCCTTGGTTTCTTGATATTATTTCTGGAAGCATCACTTTTATTCCATTTGCCAGAATATTTGTAATAATTTCGTAGGAAGAGATACACAGAGAAATAGGCCTGAACCTACAGAATGTTTTTGCATTAGACTCTTTTGGAACTAGGGTAGGAATGGAGGAGTTTTTAAATCCTCCTACCATGTATTTTCCAAAAATGTTTCTGATCATTTTTATCAAGTATTTTTTAATGATGTTCTATTTTTTTTATAGAAATATTTTGGAAACCCATCAGACTTGTGGCCTTATTCAGATGTAAATCCCAAACAACAGTGAGAAATATCAGGTTTTTCTGATGCTATTCAATCTTTCATTGCATTAAAATTTAGCAATCATTCCATTCCTCTGCAATTCCAAGAGACTATATCCATTATCACTTTGGGTTGTGGGTAGAGGGACATTTCCCTCTATTGGCGGGACCATTTTCTCTTTTTTAATAAAGTAGGAGAGGGAGGAGGAGGAGGAGGGGGTGATGGATGTGGAAGTGGTGGAGGAGCTGTTGGTGTAGGTGGAGGAGGAGGTTGTGGAGGAGGTGGAGTTGGAGGAGGAGGAGGAGGAGGAGGTGGTGGTGGTGGTCGAGGTGGGATGGATGAGGTGGAGGAAGAGGTGTGGAGTTGAGGTAATTTTTTTATAAGAATTTGGTTTCTTTGAATATTAACATGAGAATACATTATCAATTTTATAATTAAGAATACAAATATTAAGGAAAACAATTAATTAAAATAATAAGTACTAAGAATATGTATTTTTAAATGAGAATTTACATATTAAAACATAATTCCACCATATAATATTAACTAAAATTGGGTTTGTTATTAATATGTTATTATCTATAAAATTAGTAATATTTACACGTAATTAATATAAGGAAAATTATACATTTTAAAAACTTCTAATATTAATAAACATTAAGCTTTAATATTAACATTAATAAAACTTAATTAATAGCATTTATGTATTATCATTAATATTCATAAATAATGTTCATAATAGCTACATTTTAGACATTAACGACAATAATAATAAAATATAATATTGACAATACAAATATTAACATTAACGTTATTAATAATAAGCCTAATATTCTTAATAATTTCATATAATAATTATTTATGTAATAATATTATTAAATGTAATAATTTAATATATTTTGTAACTAGATCAAATTGTTAATGTGGCTAACATAATCATTAATGTTTAACTTTATTTAATTATAATTCATCATTTTCAATCTTATTAAACACTAACAATTATAGTAGGTCGTAATTAATCATTTATTAATGTATTAAGCCAAATGAAATATTAATAGTTTGATTATTAACTAATATATAAAACCATAATTTATGAATATCAATACTATTAATTATTTATTAATATTATTACGTTAAAGCCTAAATATAAGTAATCTGAATAACAACATATATATTTTTTTATATCAATCAATATAATATATATTAATATTAATATTAATATATTAATACTAGTATAATATATAGTAATATTATTGTTAATATATTAATATTAGTATTATCATTAATGTCAATATTACTATTAACATTGATATTAATGTGTGTCTCTTACTCTAAATATGTGTTAAAATTTAACTAGTCATGCCCATTAAATCATGTGTCTTACAATCTAGTTGGACTTTTTGAGGCCATAGCTACACGACACCCTAAAAATTATTTAGGTTTATATTTTAGTGTTAATATAATATGACATAGTTTTGATATTTATGTCATCTAATAAACCCTCATATATATATTGTGAACTTTTGTAGCCATAGTTGTAACCCACCCTAAAATGGTTACTATGTACATATATTATAGATTGTTGGAGCTTTAGAGACACAAGTGCAGCATGTAGTTGCGAGATCTCTTAGAGATAAGCTACCATTTCCCAAGCTATTTTATTTCCATTTTTTTGTAAGAAGATCTCATTTCATTTATAATAATCACATGAAGTTTTATTTCCTATTCAACTCTATGTTTATATTTATATTTTTATTATGTTTCTTTCCTGCATAAGTCTGTATAATCATAACATGCACTAGGAGTAAAAGAACTCCTCCCTAGGACCATGACAAGCACATGTCATTGTCTAAGATTTTGAGTGGTTGTATTGAGGGATTCTTTCTTCGAAAGTGCAATACTTGGAGTTTGTTTTGAATTAGGACATGTTGAGGAGAACTAAAGTTAGGATACTCTTTTAGGGAGAAAAAAACCATGTCATAAGGAGTGCTTGAAATGTGGATCCTTAGGTTAAAAACCACGCAACTTTGGAGGTGACTTCCAACAACCACATGACACATGTACATCTTCACTAAATTATTGTGATGCGGATATACTATAATAACTTATATTAGGTTGTTGCACACTTGATCCATTTTCTATTATTTTCCTAACTAGCCTATCTTATAAAACGATGAGAGTGTTCTCATTCTCACAACTTAGTCAGTAGATCATCCATATTTTCTTTATGTAATCATATTGTAGCCCTTTTTTTTGTAATTCGAGGGTTAAAGCTTGGGTGGATTATTGGGAACTAGGGGTTTTGTGAGATAAAATTAAGAGAAGTATCTCAGCACAAGCATTAACATGTTGCATGACCTAAGTCTTGTGAGCTGAAACCTTAGAAAATAACTCAAGCACTTAATGCTAATGGAGCTTGTGTCATGCACATTTATATAAATCTTGTTGAGGACTTTTTTTATGAGAGAAAAGATTTCAATAGTGAGATTGTTGGTGTGATTATAGATTGTAGTGTAACCTTTGATGCATCTAAGATAGCTTGGTGAGCTTGGAGAGATGCCTTGATAATCTACAATATTGTTGACCAAAAATTGTAGACGGCAAATGCTCTAGCTAGGATTTAGAAGGATCTACATTGCCTTTTCTAAGGTGCACTCGAAAGACATGTCGTATAAAATAGAATGTCTAAGGCATTGTATTTTATCTTCATTTGTGTTGTAATAATAACTCTACCCTTGTTGTCTAAAATTGTGTGATGTATTTCTAAGGATTTCACATACATTTTCATTTATAATAGACAAATTAGGTATTTGGGAATTGAGAGTGATGGGGGGATTGTTAAAGCCACCATTTGAGCTACCAAAATCACATGGAATCTCAATATTCCTTGTATCAACCATGGTAAATCCATGACTTATAATAGACAAATTAGGTATTTGATAATTGAGAGTGATGGGGGGGATGGTTAAAGCCACCATATGAGATTCTAAAATCACATGGAATCTCAATATTCCTTGTATCAACCATGTTAAATACATTAGCATGTTCAATTCATTCATTTATTATATGGCTTGAACTTTTGAATACTTAATGTTATATTATGTTTTAATTTAATTATCAAACAAAATTCACAATTAACATGAGTTGAATTTTTTATTCAATATGTAAATATCAGTGAATGTTGTATTTTTCAAATTTTATTTTATAGATATTTTATATTAATTTATAATTTAGTTTAATATTTAAAATTATTATTTTATT
Source organism: Pinus taeda (assembly GCA_000404065.3). Taxonomy (NCBI): domain Eukaryota; kingdom Viridiplantae; phylum Streptophyta; class Pinopsida; order Pinales; family Pinaceae; genus Pinus; species Pinus taeda. The sequence continues at coordinate 1,618 of APFE031244387.1, read as the reverse complement.
CCTTTATTAATATTGATGTATTTTAATTACAAATAACAAATATTTTAAAACTACAATAAATACAATAAAATTTATAAAACTATTATTTTTATTATTAATAAAATAAATTTAAAATAGCCTTAATAAAAAAAAGTTTAATATGCTTATGACCACATGTAATAATGGTGTTATGTTCTTCCGAATGTTTCTTGTTGAAGTTTGTTATTAGAATTTAGCTACTGTACACTACAATTATTTTTTTAAAAATTGTAATGCAATAGAATTGCAATGTAGTATAATTGTTAAAGAATAGCTCACATAGTGCTAGAACGAGTTTCAAATCTAGTTTTTGAGTTTTAGACTGAGGTGAAGTTTCCTATGAGAAGTTAGCCAATGTATGCTACAACTCTTCTTGCAAAATTGTAATCTAATAGAAATGCAATGCAATAAGATTGATAAAGAATAACTAACATAGTGTACGAATCAGTTTCAAATTGAAGTCTTGAGATTTAAATTAAGGTTTAATTAAAAATAGCCAAATCAGTTTCAAATTTAGGTTTTGAGTTTTATATTAAGGTTTAATTAAAACTAACGAGGGTACATACTTACCTTATAAGCTGGTCATAAGCAACTCTTTGCTGTGAGTGATTGAATATTTTTTATAAACAAAGTTTGGTTTCTTTTGAATATTACGATAATAATACAATTAATAATAAAAAATTAAATATTTAAATTAAGAATACAAATATTAAAAACAATTAATTAGAATAATAAGTACTAGGCATCTTTATTTTAAAATAAAAATTAGCATATTTAAACCTAACTCCACCCTATAATATTAACAAATATATTAAATCATAATCAATAAATCTATTATTAGTAAGATAAACTTTATCAAATAAGCTTAATAAATATACACTATAAAATTACGTTTATTATTAATATATTATTATCTATAAATACAAATATTACACATATATTAATATGTAAAAAAAAATATACATTATTAGAAATATTTCTAATATTAATAACATCTAAGCTATAATATTAACATTTATAAAGTTTAATTAATAATATTTATGTATTATCATTAATATTCATATATAATGTTCATAATAGTTACATTTTAGACATTACCAACAATAATAATAAAATACAATATTTACAATACAGACATTAACATTAATGTTATTAATAATAAGGTTAACATATTCTTAATAATTTCAAATAGTAAGTATTTATGCAATAATATTATTAAATGTAATAACTTAATATATCTTGTTAACTCGTTGAGATTCTTAATGTGGCTAACATATTCATTAATGGTTACATTTAATAAATCAATCTTATTGAACACTAACAATCTTATTAAACAATAACAATTATAGTAGGTCTTAATTAATCATTTATTAATGTATTAAGCCACATGAAGTATTAATAGTTTGATTATTAACTAATACATAAAGCCATAATTTATGAATATGAATACTATTGACTATTTATTAACATTATTACATTGAAGCCTTAATACAAGTAATATAAAGAACAACATTTATATATATATATATATATTAATCAATATAATGTATATTAATATTAATGTTAATATATTAATATTACTATTATCATTAATGTTAAT
>APFE031244380.1:0-18697 GCA_000404065.3 Pinus taeda | reverse complement strand
CTCTACCATGCACAGCTCAACCTTCTTTCTCTTCCACGCTCTTCTTCATCCGTCTCACCTACACACGCCGAAACGCTTCCAATTTCTTTGAATCTTGCGAGCGCCTCCACTTTACCAGCTTCTCCTTCATCCACATCCAGCTACTTCTTTTATTTCAGTTTCTGCATTTCATGTTTCTGGCGTCGAAGTGGTTTATGCTTTTTCGGAAATTATTATTGGGTTCACGCGTTTTAAGTTTTCCCATCTATGAGGTTAACGCGTGGGAAACACGACCAATTTTGTGAGCTTGGTTTTTTTTTTTTTCGTTTAATTACTTTGATCAATTAAATTCCTCAATTTAGAGTTTTCTTTGCTAAGTAATTTAGATATCATCAAGATTTTCTAATATTTACTTAATAATATGATTTTGTGTTTGCGTTGCAGAGGTAGTTGTGGCAAGAACTAGAATGGAGATGAGAAATGCATGGATGAAGAATCTTTTGTTGTTTATTTTAGTTTTGGTTTTATTTTGTGGAGTAAGAGGTAGAATTGGTGGTGGTTTCTACACGGAGCATGACTCTCCAATGCCTCCTCCCGCCATGAACTCTCTAAACCCAAGTCTCCATGAGGTTCCATCGGGTCCCAACCCCATAGACTCTCCAATGCCTCCTCTCACCATGAGCTCTCTAAACCCAAGTCTCCATGAGGTTCCCTCGGGTCCCAACCCCATAGACTCTCCAATGCCTCCTCCCGCCACGAGCTCTCTAAACCCAAGTCTCCATGAGGTTCCGTCGGGTCCCAACCCCATAGACTCTCCAATGCCTCCTCTTGCCACGAGCTCTCTAAACCCAAGTCTCCATGAGGTTCCATCGGGTCCCAACCCCATAGACTCTCCAATGTCTCCTCCCACCATGAGCTCTCTAAACCCAAGTCTCCATGAGGTTCCATCGGGTCCCAACACCATAGACTCTCCAATCCCTCCTCCTGCCATGAGCTCTCTAAACCCAAGTCTCCATGAGGTTCCATCAGGTCCCAACCCCATAGACTCTCCAATGCCTCCTTTCGCCATGAGCTTTCTAAATCCAACTCTCCATGAGGTTCCATCGGGTCCCAACCCCATAGACTCTCCAATGCCTCCTCCTACCATGAGCTCTCTAAACCCAAATATCCAATTCTAATCCCGTTGATTCTACAAAACCAACAAAATCTTTAAGCACAAACCTTCCAAAAGTACTCTTCAATCCTGCTTCTATCCAGCATAAAGTTCCTTGTATTCCCAAGTCTATCTCATTCCACTATCCACTAAAAAATTGTGTCTTATGTCGAGCATGAAGTTCCTTCTAGTCCCAACTCTATCTCATTCTATTATCAACTAAAAGGTGCATCCACTAAGTCTTTCTTCTCATGCATAAAAAGTACTATGTGACAATGTTTTTGTGAAATAACCACATGTTTTTGATCTACAAGGATCTAATGGCATATGATTTCAGTCTAATAGCATTTTGACAAATAGCATTTCAATGTTTCTCTCTATCATTTACTACGCATTATGTTTCACTTTTAATTTACTACGCATTATGTTTCATTTTTAATTTACCTTTAAAAGGCTAATTATTAATTATTAATTATTAAAGAGACCGTTCACTAGTTTAATGAGATGTAATGTGGCTCCATTTGTGTGATTATTTTTCCACATATTTGTGTTTCACTAATTTATTCTACTTTAACAAACCGTAATTATAAGATTCTCGACTTGTTATAACATTCTGATTTTTCAAATATAATTTTTTTTTAAATAAAAATAACGTTTCTTGTTCCAAAATATTTAAGTATATCATCATGTTTCTTTTACTATATCTAATAAGTTTTTATCCGTTTATGTTTATTTTACTATATCTAATAAGTTTTTATCCGTTTATGTTTTTATGGGTTTGTACTGATTTTAAATCATTTTTAATTTCTTTTACACAATGTAAGTATAATATTTTTATTTATTTGTTGGGAAGAAAGTTGTAAATGGTTATTATTTTATATATGACCAAAAAAATGATAAAAACAAGTTTTGGAAAATTAAAATAAATTGTAAAATTGTAAAATTTCTTTAATAATAATAATACAGTTATTAATTATTAATATTAATATAATACTATTAAAAAAATTAGAGAGAAAAAAATATTATTAGATTCAAAAATAAGGGATGATAAATCTAATTTATAGAGAAAAAAATATTATTAGATTAAAAAATGAGGGATGATAAATTTGATTTATAATGAATAATGGTAATACAATTTGAAAATCATAATTGATAACTCATGAAAGTTGAGCTAAATTTTGGAATATCCACAGTAGTGATTATGTTTTGCGGACGTTTCTAATCCCAAAGAGATCCATCCTGAAATTTAGCTCAACAAAAGCTAACCACAAAAATTTGAAATTCAAAACTCATGAATGGTTATTAAGTTAATTTCGTATAACTAATTAATACTTTTTTTCCGAGTTATATGTAATTATCTAGTGATATCATAATATGAATTAGATTATTTATTTTATATAAAAATTTGGATATAATATTTTACAAAATAAATAAGTAAACTTACTTAAAAGAATATAATATAATATTTAATAAGATATGATATTTTCTTTTCTTCTTAAAGGTTCATTCTATAGGGCATATCTTAATGGATATTGATAATGATCACCATCCATTCTCAAATATAAATAAGTAGTACAATTATATTAAAGATATTAATGTGGTTAATATTGTTGAAGGCTTCATCTATATGGACTATTAATAGATATATAACAAAAGAAACTATTGCAACAAAAATATTATTATTAACTTTGATTTTACATGATCCTTAAGAATCTCAGGTCTTGATAAAAATACAAAAGCGTTGAAGAGTTTTTATCTTTTACGACCAAGATATAGGGCAGTTTTTCTAAATTTAGGTATGCTTTGAAATTTCATGGGAAATTGGTGAGCGATCGGATATCAATTTTTTTTTTAATTTATTAAAAATCAGTGCAACCTAATAAACTTTCTAACACACTACAACCATTGATAATCATGCAGAGGAAGCATATGCTCAACATATTTCCTTGTGAATCAATCCAAAGCATTAATTTAAAAAAAAAAAAAAATCAATAGATCTTCATCCACCTTAAGTTAAAATAAGAAGCCTTCAACTAATTATAGTAATAGTATTTAATTTAATTTTTAAAATTAACTAATTATAGTAATAGTATTTAATTTAATTTTTAAAATTATGATTTAATCCGACATTAAATTCGTTTTTAAGATTTATTTATTTGTTTTGAATCTATTTTCATGTTGTTTTAATTAGGACATGCACATTTTTTAAATCACTTAATTTTTTAATCAACTTTCTTTCTTTTCTCCAACCAAGTTTGTATTTTGAAGTGATTTATTTCACTCAGTTTGAACATATCTAAAATTAAAACTTGATTACATTTTCTTAAACAATTATTTGTTAAGTTTAGTTACAACTCATTGAATTTATATTTTAATTAATTATATCACAAAAAATATTTATTTATCGCATTATATTTTAAATTGAAATTCAATAAATTATATTAAGAAAATTTACATGTTTTAAGTGAATCTAGTTAATAATGGTTGTTTGGGAGAAATGTTGTTATCCTCTCTAGTTAGATTCAATTATCTCATATGGCATATTCAACTAATAATGAATATTACTTGTAATGAATTTAAGCCATATAGTTTTTGTTCATATTAAAAATTCTAAAGAATTCAAATATTAAAGGAATTTAAAAAGAATTCAAATATTAATAAATAAATTTTAGCAATGAAGTAAAATAATAATATAAAATAAGAGAAATGTAAAAGAATCACAATTATAATAATTATCAACAAAATACTTATGTAAAAGAAACTTGTTGGAAATAAACTAAGAAAATAATTTTTAATTATATATTTAAAATAATAATAAAAATATTTATTTTTAATATCTATTAATGATTATTCATATTACTTCAATATTTTATTTACTAGTGATAAATAATAAATTATATATATATATATATTATAGTATATATATATATATATAATATTATATATATATATACACATGTCATAAGGCATTCTCCTCTGAAAACAACTTCCCTCTCCAGTTATGTGTACAATCCTGTGTCTTTGATTTAGATGTTAGAGGATTAAAATAGTTTGAGCCATTTGATTAATTCGACCGGTATTAAATTATTTACAAATTTAGTTATAAATTATAAGACTCGCGATGTAGGTCGACCTCGCTCTTTCTCGACACTATCAATCGAGTGGAATTCTTTTGCTAGATCGATGATGCAAAACTAGAGAAGAAGTCACAACGCAGAGATGGAGATGATGGCTAATGCTTGCTCTGCCATGCCATGGCTTAGGGCATTATTCCTTCTCTTAACATCAACAAAATCAGGCATGATCATAGAGAATGCTGAAAAGGTGAATTCGATCCCCATTCTCTAAAGCATGGTGATCCCCTTGTTATCTCTTGTTATGCGTCAGGCGATGGGCACCACTACCCTCTCATAAAATGGCAGCCATGCAATGAGAGTCAGCAGGGAGAAGATTGAGAACGATCCTACAGGTATTTGGAAGTTGTTGGAGCTGAGCCTCCTATCCATGGTCTTCGCCTGTAGAATGACGAACATGTTTTTTTTTTGTGACCGTGACTTGATTGGATATTTCGCAGGAGAATATGGGCATTGTTCACATAATAGTTTTGAGCCCCTCGATGTATTCGATGGCATAATCCTCTGCAAGGCAACCTTCCTCCAAATATCTGGGCTACACCAATCCTACAAATATTTTCAGCAGTTATTGTAAATTTATCAGGAAATCTTCCTTCCTATGCACATTGCAATTTTGTATACAAGTTTGACTTGTAGGGCAATAGGATTTCTGGTAGCATCCCTAGAAGCATTGTCAAATGCCAAAAGCTGGTGTACATTGAATTGAGCCAAAATAATTTGACTGGAGTGAGCCCTCATGAACTAGCAAGTCTTCTCTGCCTTGATGTTCTTCATCTGTCCCATAATGCCCTCACAGGGATGGTTCCCCTAGAATTCCAAAATTGTGTTCCCTTAGAATGTTTCAATGTCTCCTTCAATCATCTCTCAAGCCCTGTGCCTTCAGATGGGCTTTTCAGAAGCATAGACAATAATGTTTTCGTAGGAAACCCAGGTCTTAGTGGCAAAGTCCTAGCAGAGTCTCAATGCACGAGTTTAAATGACCCTTAACTCACTTCTTCCTCATATTACATGCTATATACTAAGAATACATTTTGTAATATATGGGAGATTATATGGTTGCCTAGTCTAGTAGTATTCATTCTCATAGTTGGAAAAACATGCTGTTATAACCAGTTTATAGGTCATGCTGGTGGTGGGAAATACAAGGAGGAAAAGCTTCAAGAGGACCAATGGAATATGACTGCCTTCTAAGAACTGAGTCTTACAATGGAAGATGTTCTGGAGCATTTGGAGAGTGCTCACATGGTGGGAAGTGGAGAAACTAGCACAGTTTACAGAGAAGAAATGCTAGTAGGCAAAGTGATTGTTGTGAAGAAGTTGTGGAGAGTTGATAAAGAAGATATTAATCAGAAGAAAGCAGTATTAGCAGAGGTTGAAGTTCTCAACCTACACTATGAAGAGAATCTAGCATAATCTTGCATGTCTCTGTAAGGCCAATATGGTTGCAGCACTATGAGATTTTATGATACTAGGAGGGTCCTTTTCCAATTTAATAGTATGTGTCCCTCAAAGGCATATTACAATTGATCACAAGCCTTGGAAAACTTCTCTCGCGCAAACTTGTGCAAAATCCAAACACATATGCAAGTGTCATTGGAAATACTTACAAGTGTCCTTTGCTGCAAATGATAATTATATATATTTTTTTATTTTTAATTATTATATTTATGATAACTTATTCTCTTAGTTTATAATATACTATTAAGTTATTATTTTAGGCATGAAGAGTATTTTCATTGATGTATTTTTATAAATTATCATAAGAATATTTTTATTTTATCATTTGAACCTTACAAACTAATTAGTAGATAAAAATAATTATATTTTTAATTAAAACACATTTTAATTTTAATATCAACTATCAATAAATAATTATATTTTAAAAATAAAACATATTTTAATTCCAATATAATTTTTACATTATATGAATATGGTGTGTATATTTATGAATTAAAATTATTAATGCACTAGATTATATTGTGATAAAATTTTATGATAAATATAATTTGAAGGGCAATTTTAATTTTGGCCTTTCTCACTGAAATTTAGTAAACACAATTTTGGATAAAATTAAGATTTATTGTTATTTAAAAATGATTTTTAAATACATAAATGGATTCAATGCTCTAAACTCTTCCAATACTAGAATTCTGTAAATTACACGACTCAATTATGATTTTAAGAAATTCCTATAAAATTTATAACAAAGTGAATCACGAAAACATACTAAGAGAAAAAGAAAAAACATCTAATGTTTAGATATGCGTTATTTAAATACCAATTTTTGGTAAATAATAAATTATGATTAGTGAGATAACCTGTGCCATATTGATGAGTAAGTGCAGCAAAGGAGGCATGCTTATGGAATGTCATTTTCTAGAATACAAAAGTCAATGAGAATGATGATGAGAATTTTCTTTGTAGTGTTATGGTTCTGAGGGCATTCAATGCTTTGACTCTTCAGTTTTGTAGGACATGTGTTTTTTTCTCGATTTTTATGTCGACGATGTAGCTTCTTTGTTAGTTGGTATCTGGAATGTTGGATTAATCACAATTTTCCATGCTACATAAACACGTACCCAATTCTATATTTGTTTGCACACTTTCAAAGTTTCACAAAACACACTGCTTCTATGATTAAATTTTTAAAATCTGAGACAACCAGGTAGCCACCAAGGTTTTGATGTAAAACTTCTAATGAGAATAAGAACAATTCATTCAACTAAAACATTAATCTTTGAGAAATTCAATAAAGCATTTGACCTATGTGTAGGTAACCAGTTAGTTTCACTTATCCTCTTCTCTAACCCGTTCACAAGAGAAATCCCTTATAATCTTACAAATTGTCCCACGCTGCACAGAGTCAGGATTCAGTAAAACAAGCTCAGTGGCCACATTTATTTTGGATTGGGAAAGCTTGAAAAATTGTCCTTGTAGAAATGTCATGGAACAATCTCACTAGATATTTTCCTTCTGATCTCTTTAATTCACCTACAATAGAGTACCTAAATGTTTCTTATAATTTGATGCAAGGAAGCCTTCCTCCAAATATCTGGGCTACACCAATCCTGCAAATATTTTTATTACCTTTTGCAAATTTATCAGGAAATCTTCCTTCCTCTGCACATTGCAATTTTTGTATACAAGTTTGAACTACAAAGCAATAGGATTTTTGGTAGCATCCCCATAAACATTGTTAAATGCCAAAATATGGCGTACATTGAATTGGGCCAAAATAAGTTGATTGGAGTGATCCCTCCTAAACTGGAAAGTATTCCATGTCTCAATGTTCTTCATCTATCCCATAATGCCCTCACTGGGACAATTCCACTAGAATTCTAGAATTGTGCTCCCCTAGAATGTTCAAATTTCTCTTTCAATCATCTCTTAGGCCCTGTGCCTTTAGATGGGCTTTTTGGAAGCATAGATAATAATTTTTTCACAGAAAACCCAGGTCTCTATGGAAGAGTCCTAGCAAAGTGTCCATGCTTAGATTTAAATGACCCTTACCTCACTGCTTCCTCATATTACACGCTAGATACTAAGAAGAAATTCCATAATATATGGGAGATTATATGGTTTCCTGGTTTAGCAGTATTCATTCTCATAGTTGGGAAAACATGTTACTATAACTATTTTATAGGTCATGCTAGTGGTGGGAAATATAGGGAGGACAATATTGAAGAGGACCAATGGAAGATGACTACCTTCCAAGAACTGAGCTTTACAATAGAAGATGTTCTAGAGTGTTTTGAGAGTGCTCACATGGTGGGAAGCGGAGCAACTAGCTCAATTTATAGAGAAGAAATTCCAGGAGGCAAAGTGATTGCTACGAAGAAGCTGTGGAGAGTTGATAAAGAAGAGATTAATTGGAGGAGAGCAGTATTAGCAGAGATTGAAATTCTCTACCTACTTTATGAAGAGTATCTAGCAGAATCTTGCATGTCTCTGTATCTTGTGCTTATCCTTCAGATTCCAATTGATTAAAGGCCTTTAGAGCTTCATTAATATTACCATACTTATAGAATGCACTTACAAATATGCTATAAATGTCACTACTTGCAATGTAATCCTTGTCAAGAAATAAGCTATGGAAAGGAGGCCCTATTTATGTTTATGATTTTAAATAAGTTTAAGCATTGGTCTAGTGTATTTTTTTTACATATAGTTATAAATGGGATATCAAAAAATTCAATATGTATAGTGAAAAGAGCACCGAGGTCTAGCAATTGATCTATGATGCATGATAAATTTTTTAGCAGTTTTCCATCGTTCCCTATAGCATAATTCAATACATTTTGAAGGCTTTGAAGTCACTACAGATATGATGTAAAAAAAATATCTTGTGCACTAACATCATATCTCGTGTTATTATAATTGGTTTGAAGTGAGATAACTTGTGCCATATTGATGAGTAAGTGTAGTGAAGGAGGCATGTTTGTGGACTGTTGTTTTTTGAGAGTACAAAAGTCAATGAGCATGATGATGGGAATTTCTTTTGTAGTTTTATGATTTTGAGGGAATTTAGTGCTTTGATACATCTGTTTTGTAGGACATGGAGTTTTTTTTGGATTTTTATGTTGATGAATTAGCTTATTTGTTAATTGGTATCTAGAATGCTAGGATTAATCACAGTTTTCCATGCTACATAAACATGTACCCACATAAATATCTGTTTGCCCACTTTCAAAGTTTATGATCATTATGTATTCGTTTACCGGGATTGTTGTCCGTTTTTGAGTAATTGCTTCACAAAACAGGCTACTTCTATGAATTAAATTTTTAAAATATGAGAGAACCAGGTAGCCACCAAGGTTTTGATGTAAACTTCTGATGAGAATAAGAACAATTCATTCAACTACAACATTAAGATTTGAGAAATTCAATAAAGCATTTGACCTATGTGCAGGTAACCAGTTAGTTGCACTTATCCTCTTCCCCAACCAGTTCACAGGAGAAATCCCTTATAATCTTACAAATTGTCCCACTCTGCACAGAATTAGGATTCAACAAAACAAGCCCAGTGGCTACATTCCTTTGGGATTTGGAAAAATTGAAAACTTGTGCTTTGTAGACATGTCATGGAACAATCTCACTGGATATTTGCCTTGTAATCTCTTAATTCACCTACACTAGAGTACGTAAAAGTTTCTTATAATCCTCTTCAAGGCAACCTTCCTCCAAATATATAGGCTACACTAATCCTGCAAATATATTTAGTAGCTTTTGCAAATTTATCAAGAAATCTTCCTTCCTTGCACATTGCAACTTTGTATACAAGTTTGAACTGTAGGGCAATAGGATTTCTTGTAGCATCCCCAGAAACATTTTCAAATGAAAAAATATGGCTTACATTGAATTGAGCCAAAAGAATTTGACTGGAGTGATTCCTCCTGCACTGGAAAGTATTCCCTATCTTGATGTTCTTCATCTATCCCATGATGCCCTCATAGGGATGATTCCCCTAGATGTTCTTTTATTACAGTTTCTGCTTTTTTCGGAAATTATCATTGGGTTCACGCGTTTTAAGTTTTCCAATCTATGAGGTTAACGCGTGGGAAACATCCCAATTTTGTGAGCTTGGTTTTTATTTTCTCCGTTTAATTACTTTGATCAATTAAATTTCTCAATCTAGAGTTCATCTTTGCTAAGTAATTTACATATCATCATAATTGTCTAATATTTATTTAATAATATGATTTTGTGTTTGCGTTACAGAGGTAGTTGTGGCAAAACCTAAAATGGAGATGAGAAATGCATGGATGAAGTATCTTTTGTTGTTTATTTTAGTTTTGATTTTATTTTGTGGAGTAAGCAGTAGAATTGGTGGTGATTTCTACACAGAGCATGACATTTCTTATCAAGAGGATGCTGAAGAGTTTGTGCAACATAGAGTTGCTTCTATTTCGAGTTCCATAAAAACTCCTATTCCTCTAATTTCCATGAACTTGCCTATTACAAGTCTCCAAGAGGTGCCATCGACTACTAAAACCATAGACTCTCCGATGTCTCTTATCATGAACTCTCTTAACCCAAGTCTCCATGAGGTTCCATCAGGTCCCAACACCATAGACTCTCTAATGCCTCCTCCCGCCATGAGCTTTCTAAACCCAAGTCTCCATGAGGTTCCATCGGGTCCCAACCACATAGACTCTCCAATGCCTCCTCTCGCCATGAGCTCTCTAAACCCATGTCTCCATGAGGTTCCATCGGGTCCCAACCCCATAGACTCTCCAACGACTCCTCTCGCCATGAGCTCTCTAAACCCAAGTCTCCATGAGGTTTCGTCCGGTCCCAAAACCATAGACTCTCCAATGCCTCCTCTCGCCATGAGCTTTCTAAACCCAAGTCTCCATGAGGTTCCATTACGTCCCAACCCCATAGACTCTCCAATGCCTTCTCCCACCATGAGCTCTCTAAACCCAAGTATCCATGAGGTTCAATCGGGTCCCAACACCATAGACTCTCCAATGCCTCCTTCCACCATGAGCTCTCTAAACCCAAGTCTCCATGAGGTTCCATCGTGTCCCAACCCCATAGACTCTCCAATGCCTCCTCTCACCATGAGCTCTCTAAATCCAAATCTCCATGAGGTTCCATCGGGCCCAACCCCATAGACTCTCCAATGCCTCCTCTTGCAATGAGCTCTCTAAACCCAAATATCCAATTCTAATCCCATTAATTCTACAAAACCAATAAAATCTTTAAACACAAACCTTCCAAAAGTACTCTTCAATCCCACCTCTATCGAGCATAAAGTTCCTTGTATTCCCAAGTCCATCTCATTCCACTATCCACTAAAATGTGTCTTTATTTCGAACATGAAGTTCTTTCTAGTCCCAACTCTATCTCATTCTACTATCAACTAAAAGGTGTATCCACTAAGTCTTTCTTCTTATGCATAAAAAGTACTATGTGAGAATTTTGTTTGGTGTAATAACCACATGTTTTTGATCTACAAGGATCTAATGGCATATGATTTCAGTCTAATATCATTTGGAAAATAGCATTTCAATGTTTCTCTCTATAATTTACTACGCATTATGTTTCACTTTTAATTTACTACCCATTATGTTTCATCTTTAATTTACTTTTAAAAAGCCAATTATTAAAAATACTGTTCATTAGTTTAATGAGATGTAATGTGGCTCCATTTATGTGATTATTTTCTCACATATTGATGTTTTACTAATTTATTCTAGTTTAACAAACGGTAGTTATAAAATTATTCCTTATTCTAACAAGATAGATACATTAATTTAATTTACAATAAAAATAAATTCTTGCTATCATTATTGACTTGTTTTAACATTCTAATTTTTCATAAATTTTTTTAATAAAAATAATGTTTGTTGTTACGAAATATTTAAGTATATCATGATGTTTATTTTACTATATATAATAAGTTTTTATTTGAAAAAGAACGTATTTATGTTTTTCCTGGGTTTGTTTTGATTTTAAATAATTTTTAATTTTATTTTCCACAATGAAAGTATAATATTTTTATTTATTTGTTTTTTTATTATAATATAAATGTATTTTTAAATGAGGTTCATAAGCTAATTGCCTTTATGTTTGGAAGAAAATTGTAAATTGTTATTATTTTAAATATGACAAAAAATATGATAAAAACCAGTTTTGGAAAATTAAAATAGATTGTAAAATTTCTTTAAATAAAATAAATAATACAATGCTATTAATTATTAATATTAATATAATATTATAAAAATATTATAGAGAAAAAAATATTATTAAATTCACAAATAAGGGATGATAAATTTGATTTATAGAGAAAAATATTATTAGATTAAAAAATGAGGGATGATAAATTTGATTTATAATGAATAATGGTAATACAATTTGAAAAATTATAATTGATAACTCATGAAAGTTGAGCTAAATTTTGGAATATCCACAGTAGTGATCATGTTTCACGGACATTTCTAACCTCAAAGAGATCCAGTCTGAAATTTAGCTCAACAAAAGCTAACCACAAAATTTGAAAGTCGAAACTCATGAATGGTTATTAAGTTAATTTGGTATGACTAATTAATACTATCTCTTTTTTTTTTTTCCTTTCTGAGTTATATGTAATTATTTAGTGATATCATAATATGAATTAGATTATTTATTTTATTTGAAAATTTGGATATAATATTTTACAAAATAAATAATTAAACTTAAAAGAATATAATATAATATCTAAGAAGATATGATATTTTCTTTTCTTTTTAAAGGTTCATTCTTTAAGGCATGCCTTAATGGATATTGATCATGATCACCATCCATTCTCAAATATACATAACTAGTACAACTACAGTAAAGATATTAATGTGGTTAATATAGTTGAAGGCTTCATCTATATGGACCATTAATAGATATATAACAAAAGAAACTATTGCAACAAAAATATTATTATTAACTTTGATTTTATATGATCTTTAAGAATCTCGGGTCTTGATAAAAAAAACAAAAGCGTTGAAGAGTTTTTATCTTTTACGACCAAGATATAGGGCAATTTTTCTAAATTTAGATATGCTTTGAAAATTCCTAGGAAATTGGTGAGCAATGGGATATCAATTTTTTTAAATTTATTAAAAGTCAGTGCAACCTAACAAACTTTCTAACACACTACAACCATTGATAATCATTCAAAGGAAGCATATGCTTAGCATATTCCCTAGTGAATCAATCCAGAGCATTAATTTAAAAAAAAAAAAGTCAATAGATCTTCATCCACCTTAAGTTAAAATAGGAAGCCTTCGACTAATTATAGTAATAATATTTAATTTAATTTTTAAAATTACGATTTAATCCAACATTAAATTCATTTTTAAGATTTATTTATTTGTTTTGAATCTACATTCATGTTGTTTTAATTCTGACATGCACATTTTTTAAATAACGTAATTTTTTAATCAATTTTTTTTTTTTCCAACCAAGTTTGTATTTTGAAGAGATTTATTTCACTCAGTTTGAACATATCTAAAATTAAAACATGATTACGTTTTTTTAAACGATTATTTGCTAAGTTTAATTACAACTCATTAAATTTATATTTTAATTAATTATATCACAAAAAATATTTATTTATCACATTATATTTTGAATTGAAATTGAATAAATTATATTAAGAAAATTTACATGTTTTAAATGAATTTAGTTAATAATGGGTGTTTGGGAGAAATGTTGTTATCCTCTCTAATTAGATTCAATTATCTCATATGGCATATTCAACTAATAATGAATATTACTTGTAATGGATTTAAGCCATATAGTTTTTGTTCATATTAAAAATTCTATGCCAAATTATTTAAACTTTGAAAAATTGGTGTCTTTGTTCAAGTTTTAAAAATCTATGTAGTTCTTAAGATTTGAGGAAATGAAAATGTTTATAGACTTAAAGTACTGTAGATGACTATTGTCTATGAAAGGAATTTAAAAAAAATTCAAATATTAATAAATAAATTTTAGCAATGAAGTAAAATAATAATATAAAATAAGTGAAATGTAAAACAAACACAATTATAATAATTATCAACAAAATAATTATGTAAAACAAATTTGTTTGAAATAAACTAAGAAAATAATTTTTTATTATACATTTAAAATGATAGTAAAAATATTTTTTTTAATATTTATTAACGATTATTCATATCACCTCAATATTTTATTTACTAGTGATAAATAATAACATATATATGTGTGTGTGTGTGTGTGTGTGTGTGTGTGTGTGTGTGTGTGTCGTAAGGCATTTTCCTCTAAAAACAACTTCCCTCTCCCATTATGTGTACATTTTGTGTCTTTGATTTAGGTGTTAGACGATTAAAATAGTTTGAGTCATTTTATTAGTTCGACCGGTATTAAGTTAATTACAAATTTAGTTATAAATTATAAGACTCACGATGCAGGTTGTTGAAAATAGCAACAAGAAATGCTAAAAATAGCATTGCTATAAATAGCATTTCGGGATACTTGCCAATTTTAGTTAATCCCTAAACTAAAATTGAGAATTAAAATTCGAATTTGATCTTAGCAACCGTTTGTAAAATAATTAATTAATTCATCTTGACTTAATTAGTTGTAGAAAAAAAACATGAAGTCTATGTGAAGACATGCAACAGTTTCTCCTTTGGTTGAGGAAGTTATCCCTTGATTTAGGAGATCAGGATGAGTTGTACTTTGAGTTGCAATTAGTTAGCTCAGTTAACTGAGTTAAGTCCAGTTAGATTAGTTCAAACAGTTTGTGAAACTGATTGTGAGTTCAGTTAGTTAATGCATGCATGCATGTAACTACTGCACTTCAGATAACTGAATATTCTCTCATAAATAACTCATACATGTCATTTCAGTCAGAGACCTAGTTTAGATCAAATGATGGGACAATGTACTATCAGTTGCAAGAATATTCCATTGAGGATATCTCTTGCATGCAGAAGGAATTCATTCCTTGGAGATTGCACAGTTACTTCTAAGCTTGGTGAGTTGTGTGAGAGGTCAATTCACACAGGTGGCAGCCAAAGGATCCTGGAGAAAATGCACAAGGAAATAGGAGGATTAGAGGACTGAGGGAAGGCATATTTTTTGTGTATTCAGTCTATGAGCAACATTGAGGGATTGTACTGAGAGCTAGATAGCTTGTGAGCTAAAGCTTTGTGTAATTCAAACATATTTCTACTTGTATGATAATACAGAGATCGGGGTTTTTAGGTGAGGCTTTCCTCAGAGTATTCTTCTGTGTTCATGTGTGATTGATTTCTCATTGTCTATTATATGTGTTCTATTTGATCTTGCTCAAAATCGATTAAGCTTCCGCATGTTTGTTTGTAGAAGTAGATCAAGTATTTTGCTTTAGTATATTGCATAATCTGGTGATCTATAGTGGGAAATTCTACATGGTATCAGAGCAAAGGTGATCAAAGCGAAGAACAATATACAAACAAGGGAGAAGTTCGAACTTTGAAGTTCCTTATTATAGAATTAGAATTCTTATCACATCTCAAATTTCAGCAATGGCGTTCAACGCTTTAAGACTCAAGTATGCCCTTGATGGCAACTCGAATTATACAGCCTGGAAGGATTGCTTGGAAGTGGTATTGGAGGACAATGGTTTGAAGGACTTCATTGATCAAGAATTCCCCAAGCCAGCAGCAACTATTGCCCAAGAATTGGCAGCATGGAAGAAATGTGTGGCTAGAGCGAGGAGAATCCTTCTGGAGAGAGTTCGAAACCACATAGTCTCGAGTCTGCATGGGAAGGAGACACCGTTTTCAATGTGGAAAACATTGAAAGATCTATATCAGAACAACAACGATCAGATGAAGCTAGCGCTGAAAGATAAGTTTCGAAAAATCAAGTGTGAAAAGGGCGACATGATCTCTACATATCTGAACAAGCTCACCACCTATAGGGATGAGCTTGGAAGTGTAGGGATCACAATAGCCGATGATGAAATGGTGAGTCTTACTGTTCTTGTTCTTCCTAATAGCTAGCATAGCTACCAAGACTCAGTAAATGGAAGAGATAAACTGCCAAATTGGGAACGACTTTGGTCGGATCTGATGCAAGAGGATATAAGAAGAAGCACCAGAGATGGATCTTCATCAAAGTAATATGATGAAGAAAATCTAGCCTTAGCAAGTAAGGCAAGGAAAGGGAAAGGGAAGGAGTCCCATTCCAAATCCAAATCTTCCCATGGTGTGAAGAAGATTGACAAATCGAAAGTGAGATTCTTTCATTGTCATGAGGTGGGCCATTATGCTATGAATTATCCATAGAAGAAATCCAAGAAGGGATCCTTGAAGGGATCAGATGGTGAGGCATTGGCCTCACAGTTCGAATTGGATTTCACCCTCATCGCATGCATGGTTTCATTGATGGTAGGATATGTTTGGTACCTGGACAGTGGAGCTTCATTCCACATGACCAGTGACAAGAATCTTTTCAGTACCTTGGAGGAGAAGGATCTCTAGATGTGAATCGATATGGGTGATGATGGAAAGTATCATGTTACAGGTGAAGGTATGATTGTGTTTCAGAGGGAGCATGGAGCTCCTCTCACCCTGACTAATGTAAAGTATGTATCGGGTCTGAAGAAGAATCTTGTGTCTGTCGCTATGCTGGAAGACAAAGGCTATGATGTAGTCTTTAGTAAAGGAAGGCATTCATGATACATATCGACATTGAATAGACCAAGAGGATTGGGATTCGAGTTAAGGATCTCTACAAGCTAGAGGTAAACAACTGTGCTACATTGAGTTCCAAAGCAAATTTGGTGCAGAGCCAAGATGCTAGCTAGCTATGGCATAGAATATTGGGTTGTTGAAAATGGCAATAAGAAATGCTAAAAATAGAAGTGCTAAAAATAGCACTGCTATAAATAGCAGTTTGGGTACCAGTGCTGGATTAGGCAACAGGGAATGAAAAATGGAAGTGATATTTTTAGTAGTTCAGTATGGATTCCTATTTTAGTCAGTCCAATAGGAAGTAAAATTCGAATTTGATATTAACAACAATTTGTAAATTAATTAATTAATTCATCTTGAGTTAATTAGTTAAGGAAAAGCAAACTTGAAGTCTATGTGAGGACATGCAACAATTTATCTATTAATTGAGGAATTTATCCATCAGTTAAAGAGATAAGGATGAGTTCTAATATTGAGTTGTAATTAGTTGGACCAGTTAATTGAGTCAAGTCAAGTTAGATTAATTTAACATTTTGTTAAATTAATGAGAGTTCAATTAGTTAATGCATGCATGTAACTACTATATTTCAGATAACTGAGTATTCACTCATGGATAACTCATGCATGTCAGTTCAGACAGAGACCCAGTTGAGATCAAAGAAGGGACATTGTACTATCAGTTGGATAAATAATTTTCCTATAAAAGAAGCTCATCCATGATGAGCATTTATCTCCTTCAGGACTATGTAGATGGATAAGGAGTTAGTGAGTGTGTGAAGAGGCAAATTCACACAAGTGGCTCCACCCGACCCCAATCAGAATTGCATAAAGAAATAGGAGCCTTGGAGGGCAAACGAGAGGTTAGATAGAGGCCTTGGACTATCTATAAGTAGCAGAGGTATTGCAGAGAGAGAGGGATAGCTTTTGAGTTGATTCTTTTTGTAATACTGGTTATATTTCCACTTGTATGATAATACAGAGTTGGGGTTTTAGGCTGAGGCTTTCCCCTGGTTATATCTTCTATGTTATGTGTGATTGATTTCTCCATATCAGTTATATGTGTTCTTATTGATGTTGCTCATGTTCGATTAGGCTTCTGCTAAATTGGTTGTAGAATTAGATAAAGTATTTTGCTTTAATATATTGCATTATCAGGTGATCTACAGGTGGGAATTTCTACATGGGCCACTTGCACCATGGGGCCTTGAAGATCATGCCGGACTTCCCAAGGGAGAACTGGAGCAAATGGATACATGAAAAGGTTGTACCTTGGGTAAGTACGCGGAATCTTCCTTTCATGATCAAGACAATAGAGTTGGAGCAATCCTGGAGTGAGTTTGTACAAATGTGTGTGGACCATTCTCTACAGCTTCCGTCGCTAAACAAAGGTACTATGTTATTTTCATTGATGATTTTTCTCGTAGATGTTGGATCTACTTTATGTAGAAGAAGGATCAAACCTTCTCAAGGTTTTGTGAGTTTAAAGCCTTGGCAGAGAAAGAATTTGGAAAGAAAATAAGGTCCTTGCATAGCGACAATGGTGGAGAGTAAGTCTCCCAATAGTTTAAGGACTTCTGTGTAGCAGAAGGTATTAAACAGGAGTTGATGACACCCCATAATCCATAGCAGAATGGGGTGGCTAAAAGGAAGAATAGATCAATTGTGGGAGTAGCTCGAGTGATGTTGCATGAGCAAAGCCTACCACTTCATTTGTGGGCTGAGGCATGCAATACAATAGTATACTTGCAGAACAGAAGCCCACATCGTATACTGGGAATGAAGACACCTATGGAGGCATTTTCTGGGAAGAGACTAGATGTGAGTCACTTCAGGATCTTTGGATCATCGGTTTATTGCCATGTGACCAAAGATGACTGGAAGAGGCTAGATCCAATAGTTGAGTTGGGGATACTTGTGGGGTACACTAATACATCCCACAACTATCGGGTGTTCCTTCCTACCAGTTAGAGGACAGTGGTACGCAGAGATTTGAAGTGCGACGAGCAGAAAGCCATGCGAGTGTCACGTGGAATGAGTCGATCTTGCGGACACGATAGACTTTCCTAGAATATAATGAAGACCTAATGACAAACAAACCAACCAGACACTATATTTCTCTAAATGTGCTTTATAAATAATGGCAAAAAAATGTGTTTAAGGCCTACCTCATGTCCAACGCAAGTTTGGGGATGTCTTTGCTCCTTCGATCCAAGTAAGTTCCTTTGTCACAAACCTGCAAACACAAA
>APFE031244376.1:0-29811 GCA_000404065.3 Pinus taeda | reverse complement strand
GAAAAAACTCAATAAATATTTATGCATACATTTTAGAAGTATTTTTTTATACAACAAATCCAATTAAGCAGTATGGGACTGAGTAGTTTGGGGACAAGTACGAAGTGGTTTTGCAAATGGAAAAATCAACCCCAAAAGCATAATTTTTTAACCTGTGGTTTAGAAGTGGTTTTTCGGAAGCTTTTTGCAAATTAACATTCGCTTGCAGGCTATAGTTCGTTCCGTAATATCCTATGGGGATGAGTCATTCTTTATATAATTTTAAAATTTGAAAAAAAAAAAAGGATACATCAAATAGGTTTTGATTATTTTTTGAAATTTATAGAGAGAAATAAATAAATATTTAAAATTCCCAAGTGGCATGGTAACTTATTAGAGTTATGGCGGTTATTTATAGGAGAAATAAATAAATATTTAAAATTCCCATGTGGCATGGTAACTTTATGGCGGTTAATTTATAGGAATTTTCTTTATATGAAAAATTCAGAGCATGCACACATCAAACTTTATTATCCTATTATTTTCAAAATATGTTAGTTCCTTTCAAACTTTGGATAACAAAAACTTTGCAGGTGTATTTTTCCCTCTATATGAGCAAAGTTTCCAATAAGAGGTCAAAAACAAAACTTTGGATAAATTTTCTAGTAGGCTAAATTGCCATAAAAACCCTTGGATAAAATTTGGGAAATCATAAAATATTTTGGTCAAAGGAGCAATTAACTGATTGTCAGGGATAGATCCATAGCTAATAGTCCCAGGCAAAGACTAATAAGGTGGAGTCATTACACAGAACCATCCACATACATCAAATGCAGAGAGATTGGACATTTGCAAAACCCTCAACTCCCAAAAGATATCACAGGAGACTTGCTTTCATGCAGTCCAGAACGACTTCATGCCATTGCAAATGATAGTGCAGGCCATGTACATACATCAACTGCAGGCAAACCGTACACCCACTTCTCAGATCACCAGGCTGCCGCCCAGAAGAAGTAGCACTAGGTTCTCACATTAGAAAAAAACGTCAGCGACAACAAGAAACCATCTGCACATGATATGCCACACCCATTAAACAAAAGTGAAAGAAGAAAGCATGAGCGCCGAGATTCTTCTCTGGGCTTTCTACTGAAACAGAATTCAGTCATTGGCCAAGCATCCAATTTGAAGTCTGACATGGATGAAACAAATTCTGGACTTATAAACCTTGAAGAAGACATGGCATGCATCAGGAACAAAATCAATGGTAGCATGAGAGAAAAAGAAAATAATAGTGACAGTGTGACTGCAGAAGATGAGCTACCTTATAAATTAAGGAAGAACTCAGATTTTAAGAGATTACATTCAGTTACCAAAGGCTGTGGAGGTGTTGGCATAGCTCAGAGGCTCATCAAATCACTACAAAAACTAAGCCTCGGCCGTTTCAGAAGATCTTCTAACCTCAAACCCACTCACAATCAAAACGGTTCAGGAAAATCAAACTGGGCTTCAGATTGGCAAATAAGGGTTGAAGACCAATGTTCTGCATTGGAGTTAGATTCAAGCTCCCTAATCAACCAATCAGAGGCAGTAGACAGAGTCATTCAATACCACCTGTTTCTGTTAGCTCAAGCCATAGTGAGATCAATGTTGCTAGAGATAAATCCATGACTAGGAGAAGAAGCAATGAAATAAGCTCTAGTATTTCCTAGAATTGCATTGTTTCTTTTTGAAGTTCACTGTCACAGGTCAATATTATTTTGAAATAATAAACAGTTTGACATGAAAAATTGTTCTACATATTTCACATCAAAAATTGTTATCCATATACAATGAAGTACTATATTAACCTGATCTAGATTTAAAAAATGGTTATCCAGATACAATGAAGTACTTTATTAACCAGATTGGTACACTTAACATTCTATAATAGATTTTCTCATACTTATCTAAGTTTTATCAGGACAAATATTATTGCCAAAACCTTGGGTTATCAAAATCTGCTACCCAAAAACAGCTAACAAGGTTATCAAAATCTGCAACCTAAAAACAATCAACAAAGTTATTAAAACCAAATATTTATGTTTGTATTACCACATTTCTTCCATACTGAATTAGACATCCATACTGAATTAGACAACTACTCTAAAAGCAACTAGATAAAAAAAAATTTAAAATTGTGGTACAAAAGTAAATCATTCTACCTGTGTTTTTTTGTTACTTCAATTTTCAAAAGCAAGTAATCATAACATTTTCTTTGGCTGTGGATGAAAGCCTTCCATTTTCAAAAGCAAGTAATCATAACATTTTCTTTGGCTGTGGATGAAAGCAAAACTTATCAGATAGATTTGGTATTTTAACACTACAAAGTTCCAAAAAACACCATATATCACTAACTCCAAAACAAAGTTCAAAACAGGCATTTATGTGCGTAGTTCTTAGTGTTCCCCTGGATGAGCATGAAAAGCCATAAAGTTTATGAATTTTGACTTTTATGGCTCACGTTTGTTTCCAGAATTTTGACCATGTCAGCGTGATCTAACATCAAACAAAAAAATTATGATTGCAAAACTGATAAAAAGAGCCAGAATTTCAAAATTGATTTTGAAGGTTTACAACAGCGGTGTAATAGTTTTTGGCAGACCATGTTGATGACAAAAACCAGATAAACCAATAAAAAGCTCATTCTGCAAGGCGCATAAATAACTTCAGAATGTGCAGAGAATAGAAGTTACAAATAACATCTTCATATAAATGATTGAATGAGGGCAAAAAAAACAACAACAACTTGAATATATCAAGCTAGAGACAAAATGAATAATGATATCTGCACTGCCTAACTGTCAAAACTTCATATCAAGTCGCGTTTGACATTGATGGAGCTACATCCAGCTCGCATTGGTTAGCCTAGAAACCCAATTTGGACATTTCATCATCAAAGTTCCAGCTTACATTGGTTAACTTCGAAATCCAATTTGGACATTTCATCATCAAAATTCCAGCTTGCATTGGTTAACTTAGAAACCGAATTTGGACATTTCATCATCAAAATTCCATTCTTCTGGCAAAGGAATATAGGTTCCACTGGTATCAGCGTGTCCAGTTGATTCTAGAAATTGAAGCAATGCAAGGAAAGAATCCATGCCTGGTTCCTCAATTGAATTGGATTTTAAGGTCGCCTGGCTTATTTGGGGCTGCAAAACATTCTTCTCAATCAATGAGCTAGCATTCTGAAGAATGCCTTCAGGAATATCCATTATTGCTTGCCCTGCCACATTTCCCACAATAGTAGTGTTGTTGCCCTCGGAAGTACCAATTCTATTAGCCAAATTGGCCAAACTTGTAGTGCACTTAGCCCAATTTGCCAAATCAGTAGTGCTGAGTGTGGATGATGTAATAACATCATCAACCGCTTGAGGTGAACACCAGTCATCAAAATAACTGCTATTGTTGCCCTCAGAAATACCAATTATATTAGCCCAATTGGCCAAGTCAGTAGCGCTGAGTGCAGATGATGTATTAACATCATCAACCCCTTGACGTGAACACCAGTCATCAAAATAATTGCGATTATAATCTGAATTCATATTCCAAAATTCAATATGATTTTCAACAGACTGAACGTTAGACACAAACTCTGATATGTTCTCAGAATTGAGGCCTTGCACCTGATCATGAAATTGTACTAGTGGTGTTTCAACTGGGCTGATATGCATATCCCCTGGTTTTAGTGACTCGCCAGTTCTACTTTGTAAGGGTAGTGTCATGAAGTTCTCAGAATTGATGCCTTGCACCTGATCATGAAATGGTACAAGTGGTGTTTCAACTGAGCTGATAGGCATATACCCTCGTATTGGTGACTCAACAGATCTACTTTGTAAGGGTGAATCAGATTGAAAGATCTGACTGACCCCATTCAAAAATCTTGCACTAGCTTCCACATTGGAATTTCTGCCCTGAGCGTCACTTGAGCTTGTTGAACGTCCTGGCAAGTGTGTGCATTTATATGTCTTCTCACTCTCATATGTCTTCTTACTCTTACATGTCTTCCTACTCTTTTTGGGATGAGGCTTTTTGGGAGGTGCCTCATCAGGAAAATTGAGCCTGGCTTTCTTCCCTGTGCGCCTCTTGGCTTCTGCATCATATACTAAAGCAGCTTCTAACGGTGTGTCATAGGTACCAACCCAAACGTTCACGCCTTCGATGGGATCCCTGACTTCTACACCCCATCTTCCCCTGCGTGGTCTTATACCTCTGTATAGGTTCTTCCGCTGCTTCTTGCTATCTGTCTCGTCTGCTCCTTTGATTTCGGAATTTGCAGCAAGACCTCTTTCAAAGAACATTAAATTTAAAAGCATATTATAAACTATATGAATCTAAAACTTAATATGAACATCTCAAAATTGTGAGATAGTTCAACTCACTTTCATGGACGGTAAAAGTATGAACACACAATAATACCTAAAATAATTAAGAGGGGGAGTGTCAAACACCTACTTAGATGTTATATGTGAAAAACAAGCTTCACATTTGGCAGCCGTTGGAATGCGTTTAATTTTAAAACATTAAAAAGGGCAATTGTGTGCAATGCAAATGGATTTGAACAGTGCACTACAGGTTCAGATCAAATGCAGAGATTGTGGATGATGACTTGTGCGCCTTGTTTTAAATGAATAATACACTACAGGCTTAGACTTTATGCAGAGATTGTGGATAAGGACTTGCACGCCTTGTTTTAATCTTACATTGTGGATAAGGACTTGCATGTCTTTTTTTAATCTTGCCTCCCCCTCGGAGTACTTGATAGGCAAATTGGGCTCTCTCAAATCTATGGTGAAGAAATGGCAAATAAACAAATAAATAGTGCTGAGCTAAAGAATATAGAAAAGGAGCTTGCCGATATTGCTGCAACCATGACTTCCAACTCCATCCCATGGAGCTCTAGGAATTTGGGAACTTGAGAGAAAAAAGCAACAAATCTTAAAGTTTGAAGAGATTTCTTGGTGGCTCAAAAGTCCAGTTACATGGCTGAGGGAAGGTGATAAGAACAACATTACAAGGCTGAGAGAAGGTGATAAGAACACAAAATTCTTTCAGGTTTCGCGAACAAAAGAAGAGCCACAAATTCTATTTGAAAAATAAAAAATGAGAATGGAGACCTGCTTCACTCCCAAGATGACATTTCTAATGAAGCTGTCAAGCACTTTAAGAATGCTTATAAAAGTGAGTCTAACAGGGAGTTCAAAGACATCCTATGGGGTATAGATCCATTTCCTTGCATGTTCAAGGATGAAGACAATGAAATAATATCTGCTGCTATTTCGGAGGAGGAATTACTATCTGTTATGGGGTCTTTCAAAAAAGACAAATTTCCTGGCCGAGACCGTTGGACCATTGACATCTTTTTATACTTCTTTGATTTCATGAAAAATGACATCTTGGGGATGGTGGAAGAAACCAGAATGCAAGGGAGAATTAATCCTCATATCTCGTCCACGTACATAGCTCTTATTCCAAAAAAAAAAGGAATCCTCTTCCTTTGTTGATTATAGGGGGATTTCATTATGCAAAGCCATCTACAAAATCATTTCTAAACTTATTGCAGAGAGAATCAGAGGCAACTTATCAGCTCACATCTCAAGGGAACAACATGGATTTCTTATCGGCAGAAACATTCTGGATGTTGTAGCCATAACTCAAGAAGCCTTACACTCCATGCATACTAGGAATATTGGGGCTGCTATCCTAAAAATTGATTTAAAAAAGGCCTTTGATTGCATGGACTGGAGCTTGCTTAGATGTTTACTTATCAAAATCTGCTTGAATGACTTGTGCACAAATTGGATCATGGCATGTGTGCAAGACATCAATTTCGCAATTCTCATCAATGGATTCCCTTCAATTTGCTGAAAAGGGGCTCCCCAAGGGGTGCTTCTTATCTCCTATTTTATTCATATTGGAGATGGACTCCCTAAGGCTTTACATTAAGAGAGCAGTTGTTGCTGGTAAAGTTGGTCCCCTGGCCATCTCCAGAGGTATCTTCACACTCATAACCTCTTTGTGGACTATGTCCTTCTGTTTGCTAGGCTTTGCAGGAAAACAGGCAGATTTTACATGAGATAATTCTTTCATTCCAAAAGGTGACTCGCCTTTCCATTAACCAGGGCAAATCCTCTTTCCACTTTGGTAAGGTGGTCGAAGCGGAGATGGAATACATCTCTCGACTTTATAACATTCAGGCATCTCCATTAAAGAGGGGCTTAAATATATGGGATTTCATCTCAGATTCTACAAAAGAATTTCAGGTTGGGAATTTAAATGCTTATGGCTTGCTGGCAGAATGATCTTAGCTCAGTCAGTCCTTGCCCAAATTTGTGTTTATTGGGCACATCTATTTTTCATCCCTTTGGCCATTGTTAATAAGCTGAATAGGTTAATGGCTACCTACATTTGGGGCGGAAACAAGGACAAAAGAAAATTCCACCTTACCAAACTGGAAAATATCGCCCTTCCTAAAAAGATCTGCTGCTCGAACATCATGAACATGGGCCTTTTTGGCAAGGCTCTACTATGCAAATCTTTGTGGCAGGCGCTTTTTGGAAATGGCTTATGGATTCATGCTATCAAAATGAAATACCTTGGCAACAATGATATTTTCTATTGGTACAGGAACAATTTCAAATGGCCCTCACAAGGTTCCACTATGCTAAGTTTTCAAAGGATTCTTCCATTTTTCTGGGGAAACTTCATTTGGGCTTTTCATACCGGTTGCAACAACCTGATAGGTGTTGATTCCATCAAGGGAATTGATTCAGTGCCAATCTCCCCTCAACTTCTGTTGATCCTCCACAGTAAAGGAATTTTCTTTTATCGAGGGATGGAAGAGCGCCATTCCGCAATGGAAGACTTGTAAGAATATGGGCCTCCATGGAGCTATGGCTACACAATGGAAAAGGGTCATCTCTCATATGAGAAGTGCATGTTTCCACAAATCCCAGGATAGAGACAACATAGAATGGCACGCTAAAAAAGGCAGTTCCCTTGTATTGGTTAGAGACATTTATCTTTCTTTGATAGGTACCCCTAAATATTTTCCCTCCCTCTCTTTGGAAGACAAACTGCTGGATTAAAATCATTTTGTTTTCTTGGCTTGTATTTCATAATAAGAACCTCACATGGACAAATTTACAGAAAAGGAGCTGGCAGGGTCCAGCTATGTGAAGGATATGTTTAGACAACTCTGATGACAACTTGCATACTTTTTTATACTGTCCTCAATAGCTGTCTTTGTGGTGGCAACTAGCCAGATATATTGGCTTTCCAACTATTTCTCATCCTTCCATTACAGAAGCATACAGTTGGCGGGAAGCACAAAAAGCTATCATCCCATTAATTGTTTTTTGGTTCATGTGGAAGTGAAGGAACAACAGAATCTTCCAAAATTGCAAGGAGTATTTTGGATAAGGTTATTCCATATTATTCCTCCATTTTACAAAACTTGCCCTTACAGAAAAATCTCCTACGGTGATCAACATCTCACATTTCCAAGGGCACATTTAGACTAGGTGACAAAGAATGACTATTGAGGTTGTGGAGTTTACATAGCTATGAAAAATGACCTCCAATTCTCCTTATATTGGAATGGTGGCAAATGAACAAATAACAAGGAAGAGGCAATGGCCCTACATGGTCTACTTTTATTCTGCACTTTCATGGATATAGAGCCTATTAATGTATACTGGGACTCAAAAATTATCATAGAACATGTGAAAGGCATACATGCAATTCAGAGTGACAGCCTCACTGGATAGTTAGCAAAGATAACAGGTCTAAGGAAGCCAGCGACCTTCCCCATCACTCATATAAGGGGCAAACAAAATGCACAAGCTGATATTTTGTCAAAGAAAGGATTACATTCGCCTCTCTGTAAGTGGCACCTGTTTATCACTTCTTTCCCCTGTACATATGCCATTCTGCCCTTCACAATGCCAGGAATATGAAGTCAACATCTACAGGTATGAATTACAGCCAAATATCTGAAAATATCTCAATCTGTTGGCTTTCTACATATTCTGGAAAGTTATAGTTTTTGTTATGAACATTAGATATCAAGATCCCAAATTTTTTTTGTAATGTATAAGGAAAGATTTCTCTAGATACTTGTTGGAATTTTTGCCTTCTCCAGAGACAGATGCACTCTTTTGTATACATTTCTGTTTATATTGAATATAATACAATCAATACTGTTTTTTCTTCTAAAAAATTATAATGTTTTTGTGTATATTTCATATTTAGACTTTATTTTGATAATTATTTGGGAGATATATATATTTGGTTGGTTTGGGATTGGTTTTGTTAGCAATGTATGTTGACTCCTCACCCTAGTTCGATCCACAATTACATGACCCGCTGTATATACAGCAATTATAATCTTTGGATATTGTGATCTCGGATTAATATAAAGCTTTGTAATTTTCAGATATTGTGTAATATTGTGATCTTAGATTCTGAAATAAATTACATGCTTGATTATCACCTTTATGTCATTCTCAATACGCAGAAATGGATTTAAACGACGAAAAAAACCGAAAATTTTGATGAAAGAAAAATATGGATTACACACTAGCAAATTATAATATTTTAGTGTACGATTACTCTCGCGAAACCCCGCGAGATTTCATAGGATGGTGTACGATTACCGTTAATAGTAATGATGATGACGATTGACTTTTTACATAACGAGATTTTGTAGAGTAAATATTTTAGCAGGCTGTTAATGAAATTTGTAAAATTCAATGGCTTATTATACCAAAGAGAATGTGGTTTGGTTCGTAGAGTAGAGTATGAATATATGGCAGAGAATGTGATTTGGTTTGTAGAGTAGAGTATGAATATATCTGTTTGTTACTTAAATTATGTAAAAGATTTAAGGTTTGGGGTATTTTGTATTGATGATTTATGGTATTGAACTCATGGTATTACATATAACTAAAGTTAATTAGTAGTATTGAGATCATGGTATTATATGTGACCAAATCTTTTAAAGATTTGGGACCTATAGTATTATATGTAACCAAGTTTTTAAAAGGTCTGGGGATTTTCCACTATAATGTATTGGTAACTTGTGGTATTGAACCCATGATATTACATGTGATTAAGCATTTATTGTGGTTTGGGGCACTTAGTGTTGGTGACCTATGGTATTGAGCTCATGGTATTACATGTGACCAAGCTTTGGTTCGTGGTATTGGGCCCATGGTATTGCATGTGACCAAGCTTTGGCAGGTGGTATTGGACCCATGGTATTACATGTGACCAAGTCTTGGCTCATGGTATTGGGGCAATGGTATTACATGTGACCAAGTCTTTTAAATACTTGGAACCCATGGTGTTGAGCCCATGGTATTACAGGTAACCAAGCCTTTAAAAAGCTTGGGGATTCTCAATTATAATGTGAGAATCACAAGTGTAGACTAACTTTGAAAGGACACAAGATTAGATTAGTAGTAGAACTTTGAGAATCACAACTCTATATAATAAGAATTATATATAATATAGAGTTTGTTTGTATTTAGTGAAATTGGGAAGTAAACTTGCTCTCCCTCACCACAAGTGGATTCTCATCACTACCACTAAACTTATTTTAATTAAAACTACCCAGACATTCTCCTAAACATTATGTAAACCCTAATACATTTTTTCTTAGAACATTATCTCAACCCTAATATTTTTCTTTTTCTCTAAGAACATTATCTCAACCCAAATTAATAATCAGAGCTACCTCTACAAACACTCTATATTATATATAATTTTTGTTAATTAAAATTACTCACACATTCTCCTAAATAATAGATCCATTATTTAAGCATTATCTCAACCCTAATATAGTTTCAACCAATACCATTTTTATTTCAACCCTAATACTACAACATTATCTCAACTCTAATACAGTTTTTCTAAAAATATTTTTTTTAAGAACATTATCTCAAACTCTAATACCATTTGTGTGAGAACATTATCTCAACCAAAATTAGTAAGGGAACCACCTCTCCACTCAACACATTCCAAATTAGTAATCAGTGCCACCTCTCCAGTAAACACGTTAACTCTGTCGCTCTCTCCAGTAAACACATTAACTCGGTCGCTCTCTCGGCATTTTTATTTTTGGGCATGGATCAATATGCAATCAGACCAGACTATGAAATAGGAGAGAAAAGGTTTTGAGATGGCAATGACCTATCCATGGGCTGACAACGAAAACCATTTTGTGTGGGTGCAGTGACTCAAAAACCTAATTTTGTGTGGGTGCAGTGACTCAAATTTAATATTTAGTGTTTAGTGAATGCAGTGACTCAAAAACCTAATTTAGATTGAAGAGACTCTCACACGCTTAAAAAAAAATCAATGTGAAAAAAAAAAAGCAAAATGAAATAATATGTAAAACTATATTATTTTTCTTTATATGTAAATTGTGTAAATTTAGAGAAAGAAAGAAAGAGAAAAAAAATGGGTTAGATGTTTTAAACGGATCCACTTAATCCATATTCAGAAATAATGATATATTATATGAAATCTGGAATCTAACAAAACTAACATGTAATATTATTTTCTGAATGTGGACTGTGTAAATTTAAAGACACGTTGTCTACAAATTTACACTTAATTTGTATCTGAAAATAATATTAGAGTACGTAGAATTTATGTACAATTATGTAAAGCTACCTGCTTTAAAATTTAACAAAAACTTTGGAAAATGCAGAGAACTCCAGCAGATTATTGACAGATTATTTAACAAACGAAGCATGCACCTGAAAATAAAAACTCACAGCTTACCTTTACCTTCCTGACTGGCCTGCGATAAATCTTCGTCAATGGCTTCTTCAAGAAATTTAAGAACCTCATCAAAGCCATCGTCAAGTTTCAGGGAATCATCCTGCACCACCCCGCCAACTTCCTGCAGACTTCCGGAACTCGCCATAGTCACGAGCTCATTCTCACTAACGGCGACACTGACAGAATCTACTGTGTCTCCAGACATGGTGTCTCAAACCCAATGGAAACTTGCGAATTAAACCTCAAACCCAACTGAAACTTTCGTATCAAGCTTCCGCTTGCAGAGTCTCTCCCACAGTACCCAAGCTTTGCAGGTGCAACAACGACTGCTTAGAATTTTTATAGACGTAGAGATCTACTCAATCCCCCGGATAATACGGAATTTTTGCGTAAGGAATCAAATGGGAAACGAATAGAAAAATGGCCCCGGGCTCCTATCCCGACTCGTCCGGGGCCGCGGAGCCATTTATTGCAGAATGCTGGCCAGCCATGCAAACTGGTTCAGTTAGTTAACATGTGGCCGATTTACGGATCACGGTAATGAGTTACAAATTCATTTGGGATAAAAGAAATATTTGTTTAAAACTAAATATTTGTTCGAGTTCTTGAATTTCAAAGATGAAACCAATAAATTATTCCGATCAAGGTAGTAATTGCAAATTTGGAGCACTGATCAAATTGGACGGATTTTGAAATTTTAATGTTCACTTTTATTATTTTAATAAAGAATATTGGTAGATACGAAAATTTTATAGATGGATAAATTACATTTAACAGGTAATTTGTTCATTAAATTTATTTATCAAATTCTATTTTTGGTTTATACCTAACTGAAAACTTGGAACGTTGAGTCAAATCACTTTGATTATTTTAATAAAAATATCAGTGGAAATGAAATTTCTTGAATGGGTAAATTACATTCTGACACTTAATTTTTTCATTAAATTTACTCATCAAATTCTCTCTCTGATTTCGATTAGACCGAATCCCAAAATCATCCAGGAATAAAATATTATTAATTTTAATGTAACAACTCATTAAATAAAATGTTGAGTAGTGAAATATAATTAATTTCCTGGTGGGCAATGAAACATAATTAATTTTGATCATATCAATTCATTAAATAATAAGTTAGTGTTTACCATAGATTGGACATCTCAACATATCACACAATGTTTCAGGGGTTTACATAAAACCTCTATGCTAAAATATTTTTAGTTATATATATAATCTAGTTAAATTTGGCTTATAAGTTAATTTTCTCACTATTTTTATTATTTAAAAAAGACTCATCAAAATTAAAATAAATTTAGTGGTTATCAAAAATATTGGTTTGAAAAAGTAAGAAAATAATAGATCTAATTTCAACTTCGAAACCTGAAAGCTTGTCAGTTCAAAATGATGAACCTTGGTTGCAATGGTTTTTCCATGAAGGGATTCAGTTGTTGAATTGAGGCTTATTTGATCCATATCAAGTTTATGAGAGATTTGTCACTGTAAATCCCCATCGTCACGACAAGTTGAACCACTGATTGGTTCTTCGACAAATGAAATATCATCATGAGATTTACAAGTGGTCTACAAATGAAATATCATGTCATTTATGTAGAAAAATCTATCATAAAGTAAGAAAACTTTCTATAAAAATCACATCATCATAATTTTATGGACTCATTTTGAACCATCTAGTATGGTTTATGACGATAACCATCAAGTTTGTGTGGTTTGTGACGATGAACCAAAATAATTTGAAACCCATAAAAAAAACTCTAATAATTTGAAACCGATCAAAAAAACTCTAATAATGTGATTTTTACCCAATATATTTTTACTTTCATATCAATCACAAAAAACTAAATTCAAACATTTCAATTTACTTACACATCTGCTAAATATTAAACTATATAAATAATTATATTATATTATTAAACTTATGATTAAATTTTTAATTTATTTTAATACAAATTAATTCGCCAATAAATAAAATTATTTTTCTCAAAAAATCTTTACTATAACAAGTGTAGGTATTTAATATTTAATATTATTACATATGTGATCAATGAATTAAAAACATCAACAACATTGGTTTACGTTATACTTAAAGATTATTATTATTTTTATTAATTTAATTAGATTTTAAAATTTGATATTTAAGATCTAATATTTAACATTTTTCAATATGTCTTGTTGAGATTAGAGCAAAATTAAGAAGTATTCAATATTATTTTACAACATCTCTATCTTACTCGGTTGGAGAGCTTCTCGGGACCCAATGATAAGAATATTTATTTCTCATATATATATATATATATATATTATATATATAATATATATATATATATATATAATAATTTTCATATTAATTTATTAAAACTAATTACATATATATTTTTTTAATTTTAATTATAATATTAATTAATATAAATAAATATAATTCATAAAAAAAATACATTAATTTTTTTTTATAAAATTATTAAAAGGAAAAAAGTGATTATGTTATTGGTAATCTTTATTTCAGAAAGATATTAAAGAAAATCAACGTTTATAGTAGACATTTCACCCATTAACAAATCAATGCACCATATTATTGATAATTGGAAACATATTAGAAAGCGTGAATGCTCCACCCATCATTACATTAATACACTTAAAATAAAATAAAATTATAAAAAAATAATATAAATAATTATATAATATAACATGTTTCACACTCCACCCATCATCACATTAAAACAATTAAAATAATATAATAGTATATAATAAAAAACATGTAATATGATATAAGTGAATATTAAAAAATTATTTAGTCTATTTAGTTTGAGTATGTAGATATAGCTTTGTTTTAGAAACATATGTATACTCAAACCATCATCACATTAATATATTTAAGCTTTTTGTAAAAGTAATGAACATCTATTTTATACTTAAAAGAATTTTATATAATATATATTTATACATTTAAGCTTTGAGGGTTAGCTCAATTGGTTGAGTCTCATTGTCAAAGCACCTCTTCTATTGAGAGATCACCAGTTAAATTCACCATTACGGTAGAAAATTCGTTCTGACACCATTAAAGCCAAGCTCCATCATTGGCATAGAAATCACCAAACTCCACCGTCCTTGAACCAAGGCAAGCTCCATCCAATCTACAGTGTCCCTGAACCAAGGCAAGCTCCATCCAATCTACAATGTCCGTGAACCATGGCAAGCTCCATCCAATCTCCAGTATCCTTGAACCAAGGCAAGCTCATCACTAGTCTCTAGTGTCTCTGAACCAAGGCAAGCTCCATCCAATCTCTAGTGTCTCTGAACCTAGGCAAGCTCCATCCAACCAACTCCATCCAATCTCTAGTGTCCCTGAACCTAGGCAAGCTCCATCCAATCTCTAGTGTCCTTGAACCAATCTCTAGTGTCCTTGAACCAAGGCAAGCTCTATTCAATCTCCAGTGTCCCTTAACCACGCAGGAAATTTTAATATTCCAAAACATATGAGACCACCCACCCCTGGAATTTCAAATCCTTTTCCCCTCAAAAAAAAAAATCATGACGTTTTTACATTTTTGATGCTTTCCATTTTATGTTCTAAGTAAATTTAGAAATGTCAACCTCCCTAATTAGACAGCTTTCTATGCCCTTCATTTTACGTTCTAAGTCAATTTAGAAATGTCAACCTCCCTAATTAGACAACCACTTTCCAAACTGTTTCATAAAGTGTAGGATGCCAACTAAAAATTGCAACCTCTACCAACAAAAAAAATTACCTCTGCTTAGTAAAGAGAAATACCTCCTTTTCACACATGTTGAGTGCATTGAATATCCCCTTGCACACACATTGGAAAAATTAAATAAATGGATACAAAGGAGTTATCAATTTCTATTGCTTTGAAACTCAAATATAAGTCTATTCGAGTTTTAGGGTAAGGAAAGCCTCGAGTTTTAGGGTAAGGTAATCCTTTTTCGAAAACAGTTGGAACTTAACCCAATGACTACATAATTATAAATTTCCAAATGTTTATTTCAGTTGTGAAGTATCATCAATTTTAAAGCTTTACAAGTCCAAAATAAAAGCTAATACCTTTGACCTTTAACAACAGTAGACAGTTATGCCCAAGATTAGATTTTCACCTTTGACCTTTAACGAGTGAAGAGTAGAGAATTATGCCCAAGATTTTCTCTCCAGTCCAACTTGAAAGAACAATGAATCATATCAACCTAAAGCTTTACAAGTCCAGGATAAAAGCTAATGCCTTTTTTTAACCAGTCAACATAGACAGTTATGCCCAAAGTTTTTTCTCCAAGTGAAAGAACAATGATCAAACATGTATCTAACTTCTTATTCATTTTATATCTGAAATAATGTCGGATACTTTCAAGAGTTGTTATATCTGAAATAATGGGGAATACTTTCAAGAGTATATCTCGTTACAGTTATCCCTAAAACGTTTTCATTACTTATGTAAATAGAGAGTGACAAATAATAATGAGGGAAATCAAAAATTTAGTCTAGGGAAATACACATTAATAGTCTAGCGAATAAAAGGGAAGTCAAACATTCCAAAGAATCATGCGGAATATAAATCTAATAGTTAGGGAAGATACCCATCACATTAATAGTCTAGTGAATAAAAGGGAAGTCAATCATTCCAAAGAATTATAAGGAATATAAATCTAGTAGTTAGGGAAGATACTCATTGAACACATGTGGGATTGGTGAATTCTTATAACTTCCTTGTTGAGGAGAAAATTAGAAGTCCCACTTTAGCATCGCAAGCACTGAGAGCTCATAAGCTCATAATATTTCTTCACCATCCCATTCCTGGGCAAGGAGGCAAGGATGCATAGAAGGATGGAACTGTGAACTTACTATTTCTGTGCACATTCGAGATCTAATGGAAACCCAATATTTGTTGATGATAACTAAACAAGCTTGTGAACCCTAAAAGTTCATAATGAGATTCCGATAACAAAAAGGGGAAAATAATACTAATTACAAATGTATAACAACCATCTTCCATTCATAGGGGCTTGGTTTCTTGATAAATAGGAGCATAAATATAGTGTTAAAATTCTCACCAATCTATTGACATAAAGTTAATGTAATGTACTATAATTTGTACATATAGTTGAATGAGGTATTATAATATTCATAATATTTTATTGTAGGCTATCTTTACTTGCACTTAAGGTATTAGAGATTTTGACGATTTAACTTTAAAATTGGAAGTCATTTTGTGAGTTTATTTATTATAACACACGTCAAATTTGACGGTGAAAATTTTTCAATAATTGTCAAATACGTTCAGAAATCTGAAATACGTCCCACATGATGTCAATTTCTAGGCCTTAGACCACCCATTTAAATTCAAATTTAGATCTAATCCAAAAACTAATAACAAAAAATATTCATTGGAATTTTATGTCTTTAAATAGGCTACATTAGAGAAGGATACCATGGGAAAATCCATAGCTTAAGAATACCATGGGAAAAACCAGGGCCAAGCTCCATCGTTGACGTAGAAATCACCAATCTCCAGTGTCCCTGAACCAAGGCAAGCTCCATCCAATCTCCAGTATCCTTGAACCAATGTAAGCTCATCACCAATCTCTAGTGTCCCAGAACCAAGGCAAGCTCCATCATTTATGTAGCAATCACCAATCTCGAGTGTCCCTGAACCACACAATTTTTTTTATTATTCCAAAACATATGAGACTAATCCAAAAACTAATAACAATAAAAATTCATTGGATTTTTACGTCTTTAAATAGGCTATATTAGATAAGGATACCATGGACAAATCCCTGGCTCAAGAATACCATGGGAAAAACTAGGGGCTGTCAAAATCCCCGGTTTATAATAAATTATAAGTTATATATAGAATTTTAGGGTTAAATTTAATTTATATTGTCAAGAGGCACTTTCAAGCGGAATATAGTAGAGATGTTGTAACAAAATGTTTGACATTTGACTAAATCAAATTACATAAAAATAAAAATTAAAGAAAAATTTCATGTAATGTAAATATTTTACTTTGTCAAAATAAAAGAAATGAATAAAAAAAATAAAAAAACAACCCTATAAAAATCAAATAAAAATAAAAATGCCTATGGTATTTACCCATGGTATTGAAAAGCCATGGTATTGACCCTTGGTATTGAAAATCTATGGTATTGACCTATGGTATTCATATGGAATATAACTTATTTAAAAGAGAAAATTAATCTATCAAAACAATTCACCAAAACTACAAATTTAATTATTATAATCACTTTCAAATTCATAGTCCAAATCCTTGGCACTAAAGTGTATTTATGACACCCCATTAATATTGGTTCAACTTTAAACAATTTTTCAAAGTTATTTTCTTTAAACTAATTTTAGAATGGAAAAAAGAAGAAGGATTTCAAAAATCGCATATCGATGGGGAGCCAATGAATTTAATCACGTGGATGATAACAATAACTCAATTACAAAATTACTCATTTCTTTTAAAAAAAATTACTCATTTCTTTTTTAAAAAATTACTTATTTTTTCCTTCAAAAAATTGTAATCTATGACATCTTTCTTTGATATCTCTCTTGAGCATGTCTAGAGACACAACTAGATTTGGACCAAAGCACATGCAAGGTTAAAAAAAAAAAGTTGAGTACGTGCAAAAATATATTATTTCTTGACCCTTGGAAATAACTGACATATTTGTTTCATTGACTACTATTTGATCTTTCTTTCTTTCTTTTTTAAATGCAAAAACTATGATTTTTTTTTTGGGATATATATGTTTATATAATAGTGTTCTTTACCGTGAAATACCAAATTTTTGGAACATTATATAATGATGTACCTAAATGTATAAACTTGCAACTATTTCAATGAAGGTTGCTTTTTTTGCCCTATTTTGATGATTTCAAAAAGACTTATTTGTTTCCATAAGAAAAAAAACATTTTAAAATGTTATTGTTTATATATATATATATATTAATATATATATATATATAATATATATATATGAGTTAATTTTCTAACCTTTTAAAATATTTAATAATTTTCATTTTCAAAAAATGGTCCGTCAAAATTTTAAAGGAAAATGTTATTTAAAAAAAAATAATCTTTACACTTTAAAATAAGTGTAGGTTCCTAAATTTCTACATCTTACATATTCCTTACATATTGTCTTAGTGATCTATGGATTGAGAAGATCAATGAGTATGTTGCACTCCTTATTTTGTTGCCATCCTTGTTTTATTTTTGACATAGTCATTTATATTTCTGAGGTGTTTTTTCAAAGTTGGAATTTTCTCACGTGTGTTTGCACTACGTAATTTCCATAGGCTAACGAGAGAAATTCAGAGGTAACCACAAACCACTTTAGGCTAGAATCTAGATCTTCTAGCCTTAAAGAGGGCTCTCTCACTTAGGTTGTTCAACTAATCTTATATTAGGCTAGGTATAGTGTTCAATACTCTTTGATTTTCAATGGTTTTCTCGTGAAAAAGGAGACAGCAACATTGGGCATGGAGTCATGGCAGATTGATTATTTGTGTGGTGATAGATGAAGAGAGAAAGGGTTTTTTAACAGGGGCAAGGTAAGAAATCTTGGTGATGGAATTAATTCATTTTTGAAGGGTGAGTGTGAGAAAAATGGAAGCAACATAATGAGTATCAAACTAGAGATAAATTTTCAATGTCGTATTAAGAAGAAAACATAGATTACAAGTCAGAGCACCCTTTAGATGAACTATGAATTAAGTTCTAGTTCATCCAAGAATGAAGACATACATACAAGAGATGAAAATATCATAAGACAAACTTACAACATGAAAGAAGCACAACACCATCAAGATCTGACACACGAAATTTTTTCAGAGAATATATCACATAACTGCCTAAAACTAGGGAATGCATAAATACGTCTTTTCTAAACACTTTACATTAATTCCTCAGCCCCAAATCAAGCTTGTGAGTATGAAAATGTTTTATTACAATTAATAACACCTAAAAAACAAATTACATCATGTTTAGACTAACATAAGTCCCTCAAAAGTAACTTTGTTTGGAAACGCAATGCTTGGCACTGCACAAACTCCCAAACTTTCAGAACTACAGAAATGCAGCGCAAAAGTGCAATTCTTGATGGTTGAGAGGATTCTAGTAGGTTCCTGAGCTAATAGATAGCTCCAACACTTGCAAATAAACCTGCATATGGACACCTTACCCTTTAGAATCTTTCCTTTACCATACAAAACCTCAAACTTTGACAAATCCTCTTGTAGCAAAAAATGTAGCGTCTGTCTCAGAAGCACAACACCATCTTCTTTTTATAGTTTAAGTGGTAAAGGATGTTTGTAGACAAGATGAAACCACTAATGATGATGTTGACACTGTAATGACCATGCTATATACCCCATTCCATCATCCCTTGACCAAAAATGCAAAATGCCCAACTTTACATAAAAAACACTAATGCTAGCTAGAGCACAAAATTTAATGAAGATACTTCTTCAAAATAGTTTTAGAGTTCTAACTAGATGTGGTCGTTAGGGGAGCTTTGTGCCAAGCAATATCACCTGGAACCCCAACCATATAAACAAGCATACTTTTTAGGTAAAAGCCAAAAAATAAAATTGTGTTACTTCACCCCTTCCAACATTCAAATTTTGGCCACCTCAACAAATAGGTCTAATCTTCCCCTATCTTTCTCTTCCAATTATTTTAGTGGCTCTTAGTTATTTCCTCTAGAGTTGACATGATGCTTGTTTTGCAACATTGAATAGTCTAATGTTTAAGGAAAACTTGTTTTATGCAACCAGTGTAAGAGTAATGACAAGGAATCTCCAAATTAACCTTTGATGATGATTAGGAAAGAAATTATACAAAAGAAAATAATAAACACAAACCTTCTTCAAAAAAACCGTAAAACAACTTGCAAATGTTTGATACTGTGGCAGAAAATTCAAAGGGACAGGCGCAATGCCATAAGCACAACGCACGCGAAAATGGGCTTTCAAACACTTCTCAAGCACACAAATTTATGAAAATGAGCTTTAATTCAGTGTAATGGATTGAGTATATTTATATTGGAGGCTGAAAATCAAATTTTTACAGTTCGACAAAGGCAAGTGCAAAAGATGGAGCATTGTGTGGAAGCGCAACGATTAGGAGAAAACGGGACGAAATAAGAAAAAGCGCATCGATAATGAAAATGGTGTCTTGCAGGTTTTTATGTTATTTTCTTAGCTCATGCATGTAATTGGGTAACAATTCAAAACCAGGGTATTGAAATAAGCTTAAGTTTTCACCTGTGAAAGAGATTTGACCACTAGTTTGTGAGAAATGCAACGCTTTGTGGAAATGCAACGCCCCTACCTCCTTTTCATAGTTTGAGTGGTCAGTGATGTTTTTATACAAGCTTCACACTTGGATGATGATGCTGACACTGAAATGATCATATCATATACCTCCCTGAAGCCTTTCTTCATAAAAAATACCAAACGTTCATCTCCACACCCAAAAATGTAGTAGAGAAGGATAGTGACTGCTATTTTTTTAATATCTCCTAAATTGTAAGACATATTGAGCTGGTTTTTTTACATCAAGTTAGTATCATCATAAAACTTCTCCAAAAAAACATTGAGCCAAATTAGACTCACGGATTTCGAGAAAATGAAAAAATGGATGTAGATTATGGTGGCTTGTTTCTCGAAAATCATGAAGCATTTTGACCTCAAATTAAGTGGGCTTATTCATATCACCCCCATATAATCTACTATAAACATTTCATGGAAAACGGGTTCATGTTTTAAGAGATATGGTGAAAATAAGGTGATTTTGTAAAAGTGTAGCGCTCCAAGCTTATACTACCTTCGACCATCATCTGACATGCTGAGGGTACTGGGATGGCATGTAATGACCCATCCAACGTTTTAAACTTGTAAGAATTCTCCTAGGCCAAATGAAAACCTTCAAACCTCAAACCTTCTTCTTGGAGAAAAAGTGTGGTGCCTCCCCTGCCTCCTTTGTGCAGCGAATAAGAATGACCACACACTGAGCTTCTGATGAGAATGATAAAGAGGAGAGATATTAGATGAATCTAACCATGCAAATAACCTCCCATGATAATCAAGAGAAGAGTTTATGGCGATAATCACGATTTTGAATTTGGAAAACAAAAGTGTAACACTTTGGAAAAAGCATAACACTAGTACTACAGGTTGTTGTACCCTTGCTGATGTCATGACCAGTCATGATTTGACACATAAACTAACTCAAAACACCTATAATTATGTGCCCAAGATGAAAAAGTGTGACAACACAATCTTTCTCATGATTACCTTGATGCAACTTGACCACTATACCTATTTAACTTGACCCCTTATGATTACCCTTTTAATGATGATCCCTCATGACATTACACTTTGAATTATGACAAATAGACCCCTCTAGACCATATCACTCATGAAATCAACATTGATATTTACAAAAATGACCTCAAATGAATAATGAGCGAAAAATGACTGTGGTTCCCATAATATAGGACCCTAACATTGTCTCCAATGGGGATGGCATCCTCCCTATGAGGTGCCAAGAACATCGTAGACTAGTAGCCTAACCCATTGGGCTGCTCCCAACTGCAATATTCTCTAACTTGCAACCTTCTCCAATTGAAGCCAAATGCAAACTAAACATGAAAATAATGATCAGGATGTTGAGATTACTCATCACACATACCAACTCTAACTAATCCACAAGCTACATTATTTAGTGAATTCAAACAACATGTTTAACCACACAATCACTTTGTCCATTGGTTGAGTTCTCTGCATGTGCTTGTTCACAAGAAAAA
The DNA here is from genome assembly GCA_000404065.3 of Pinus taeda. Lineage (NCBI taxonomy): Eukaryota > Viridiplantae > Streptophyta > Pinopsida > Pinales > Pinaceae > Pinus > Pinus taeda. Next base: position 8,163 of record APFE031244376.1, on the reverse strand, counting down.
TATAAAACCTACTAAATAATGACTCCTGCAAAAAATTTCAAGCTAATTTAACTTTGAAAAAATTTAAGAACTTAGGCCCACTTGCTAACTCCAATAATGCTACAAAAGGATCCTCAAATGAATGAACATTAAAGTTCATCTTATCTGGCATATTGCAATTCTTCTTTAGGTGGTCAACATACCATGAATACAAACTTTTATCTAAATCCTTTCTTTCATGCAATTTCATCTTATAGTTGTCATGATAAGACTACAAATCTTCATGTGACCTTTGTGATGAAACCACTGTTGAACAAGACAATGATATTGCCTGCAAAAATAAGTTTTCATCACCCATGCTTTCAAGCTTAGAACTATATAAAGGAGGATAAATTTGACTACATAAACCATCCAAAAAATCAGCTATTAGATCATTGAAAACCGAAGAGGGTTGTAGCAATTTATTGTGTATTGGTTCTAAAAAGACTATATGAATTTTTCAAATCTCAACATCCTTTTCTTTAGTGTTAGTTTTTGTTAGGTAAACTAAAGTCCGTTGTCTCTCTATAACTTCTTATGCAATTTAAATATGATGCTTAGAGAGACAGTTATGACGATTTTTCCAAGGTGGCCTGTTTGGAATGTAATTCGAGGGTCTGCAAAAACCCTAAATTTGGTATCAGAGCTGGTTTCATAAGATTTGGTATGAGAGATTTGGATTCTAGGGTTTCCCTGCTCCAAATAGGTTATAGTGGAATTTTCGCTATAACTTGTTTTCTACGATGTTTCAGAAGTGAAAAAAAACCCATTTGAAACGAACTCGTGCTAAACCTCGGGTCTGAATTTCAAAGCTTTTCTCTCTATATTTTCGGAGATATGATTTAAGGAAGTTAGGGTTTTTGCAAGTTCCAGAATTTCAACTAAAACAGGTCATTGTGGGATTTTCGCTATAACTGTTTCACTACGAAGTTTTAGAAGCTAAAAAGAAAACCCATTTGAGAAGAAATCGGTCTGAACCTCGGCTCTGAATTTTAGATCTTGTCTCGTTATATTTTTAGAGATATAATCTGAGACATTTCGGTATTTGAGACTCCGAAAGGCCTCCCACCTATTCATGATCATGATCATGCTATTCATTCTATTCCACGAAGTGTTGCTTGAAACATCAGGCCTTACATACATCCATATGCCTAAAGGAGTGGGAATTCATTCAAAAGTTGTAGAAGATCCCAGTTCAAACAATATTGCTATAACTTGAAAAGGAAGGAAAAATCATATTGGAACCTGAAGCAGTCACAGAACCGAGAAATTGGAAGCTACAAAATAGATCAATTTCATAGTATCTCATCAAGTGGAAGAACTTACTCGCCGAAGATTCCACATGGGAGGACAAGAATTTATACAGAAGCATCAAGAACTACTCAAGCATTGAGGACAACACTTTTTGAAGGAGAGGGGCATGTTAGGTCCCTATACTACTAGTGTAACCGCTTATTGTTATTAGTACAACCCCCTTATTATAATTTTGTGCCCATGTAGTCCCCATATTGTTAATATTGTTCCCCATAGAAGCCCACTATTTTTTTTATTGTGCCCTTACAGTATTATTGTTATGTCGGTATGACCCCTTAGACTCCTATATATAGAAAGGAGGTCTTGTGATTTGTATCATCCAAGAATTGTTCATTTGTGTAATGTAAAGGAGTTTGCCCCATCGAAGAGGCTTATTTCTCAGGAATTCATCTATGTTTTCTATCTTTTTGTGAGCTGGTTTCATAACAGTTTTAACATTTTTCTTCAAGAAATACAATGAACCAAAACTTAATGGCACATAAATACCTTGAATTAATTCACAATTCTCTTCATATTTCAACCCTTCAACTGCATCTTAAATCTCATGGTTACTCAATGGTTGTGATTTTGAACTAAAAACGTCTTCCATATAACAAGTAACATGGTCACCAAATCCATTAGAAGGTTCCTTCCAATTTATGTTGTTGTCAGCTTGCTTCCCTACTTCATTAGTAATCTTATAATTTTCTTTCAATAGTCCAAATGAAGAAAAAGGATAAGGGTATAGGGTTTCCATCAACAAACTCATTGTTTTCCTCATGTTTGATGTCAATACTATGAGACTACTGAATTATAACACTATGAAAGTTCTCCTTTACTAATTGAAATGAAGAAAAACAAAAGGGAAAAGTTTGTTCAACTAATTTAGTATTTTCTTCATATTTATTGCTGTCAAAACTAATAAAGACTGATTGTTTGCTTTTTATAAGATGTTATAACTGAACATTCTCTTATTGAGAACATGTCATTGGTTTCTCTTCACTACTATCTTCAAGTGAATATATAAAACAATCAGTTTCAAGCCCGTGGTGACATGAATCAACAATAAAATTGTTTGAGCTAACAACCTCTCCTTCTTCTGAAAAATTTTCTTGGAAAGGATGTCCTATTTGTTGTTGATCAGTAGGATTCCTCTTCTCTCTTTGCTTAATTTGAATCTGCTGCCTTCTGAAATTAGGATTTTTTATTTGGGGACTTCCTTGTGGTTCCCTTGCAATAGCTCTATCTCCTAGAGTCATTCTCTCCATCATATTGTCCATGGTTTTCACTAAAGTGTCCAACTTAAAATTTGATGATGTAGAAGTTTCTTCCTTGATAGTTACCATATTTTCAGTCTTCAACTCGGATTTCTCAGCTAGCAAGTTAGCTTCTACACTGACAAAATTCTTTTGCATATCTTCCAAGGTAGCTGAGTTTCTCTCCCTTAGTTGGTAGGCCATCTCAGCATCGAAGCCATCAGGGTAATGAAGCATAGCCAACCCTGGGGTGGGTTTTATATCAGTAGGTATTGAGATATAAACCTTATTAACCCTGGTTGTAAACTCCGGAACTGTTTCGCTCGGATCCCTCTTTTGACTCTCATATTCATCCAGAATATGGAAAGGGTTTTCTTAACCTCCCATCTATCAAGGAAAGTGTGCTCAAGCTATTGGAAATTAGGAATACTCCTAGCTAACATAATTTTAAATTTTCTCTTAGCCTGTCCTTGCAATGGTTGAGCAAAAAACTCTCACACACATATCATCTTGTTCAACTTTGAAAAGGTCAAGGAAATTTTCAAATTCTTGGATGTTCTTTTTAGCTAAAATCTTGTCAAATCCTCCATAAAATATAGGGAGATACTTATATTTATTTACTGGAAATTCATGGAGGATAGGAGGTAATTTGAGGGGTTTATATCTCTCTTGAAACTTGGAAGGTATAGGATTTGATACAGGGGGTATGACAATGACTTGGGTCACATGAGGTTCATAAAATTGATCATATTCATTGTTGGAATCCTTTTCAACATCAAAAGTGAAAGGAAAAGAAGATGTATTTACAATTTTAAAAGAGGGAGGATCAAATGCAGGCTTATGGCCATTATTAGAATATAACAAGTAAAGGAAAATTATTTTAACATGTTTAGGAAAGGACAAGAGGTATTTGATGGAAAAGAATAATATTTGTTGCAAAAAATTGAAGCTTTGATATCTGGTCTTTCTGAAATATCCATCCATTTCTCTACCAACTAAGATTCAAATATGAATGTAACATTGATTGGAATCGCTAGGTCAATGATACAACCTCCTTGATTCTGACTACTGTTCACCAGCAACAATCATATTTGAAACTTTGATGGTTTTTCCCAGAGAATATGAAACCTTTTGTTCCCCTGCAACAACGCCAAAATGTTAGCACTTCGGATTTTCCCTAGGTTGAGAAGAGAAATTCAGAGGTTACCATGAAGCACTTTCAGGCTAGAATCTAGCCCTTCTAGCCTTGGGGAGGGCTATCTCACTTAGATTATTCTACTAATCTGATATTAGGATAGGTATAGTGCTCAATAAGGTCCGATTTTCAATGGTTTGCTGGTAAGAAAGGAGACAAATCCATTGGGCATGGAGTCATGTCAAATTGATTATTTGTGTAGTGATAAGATGAAGAGAGAAATGTTTTTTCCATAGGGGCAATGTAGGCAGTCTTGGTGATAGAATTAATTCATTGTAGGAGGGTGAGTGTGAGAAAAAATAGAAATAACACAAAGAGTATCAAATTGTAGATAAATTTTGAATATTGTTTTAAGAAGAAAACATAGATCACTTGGTAAAACTAAGTAAGAGAACCCTTTAGATGAATTTTGAATTACATTCTGATTCATCCAAGCTTGAATACATACATTTAGTAGGTGAAAATAACATAAGACAAAACTACAACATGAAATAAGCACAACACCATCAAGATATGACACAAGAATCCCTGCAAATCACCTTCTATCTTTCATTCACTGACAAACTTTTCAGAGAATATATCACATACACAAGTTTCGTCCTCTCCAATCTTACCAACCAACCTTTTGTTCAACTACATTCACATCATAAATAGACAAAAATGAGTCAGTTTTGACCTCTAGGGGTAAAATTCCTCATTTCGATTGTTGTTTCTAACTTCTGCAAGGAAAATAGAATTAACTGCATAAAACTAGGGACTACATAACTAAATCTTTTCTAAGCACTTTACATTAATTCCTTAGCCCCAAATTGAGCTCGTGAGTGTGAAAATGTTTTATTACAATTAATAACACCTAAAAAAAATTACATCATGTTTATACTAAGATAAGTTGCTCAAAAGTAGCTCTGTCTAGAAAGGCAGCGCCTGGCGCTGTGCAAACTCTTAAACTTCCAGAGTTGCAAAAACATAGGGAAAAATGCAACACTTGATGGTTGATTGGCTTATTTTCGGTTCCTAAGCTGATTGATACCTCCAATACTTGCAAAAAATATGCATATGGACAAATCCTCTTGTAGCATAAAACACAACGCTTGTCTCAGAAGTGGAGTGCCATCTTATTTATATATTTTAAGTGGTCAATGATGTTTGTAGACAAGTTTCACCCACTTATGATGATGTTGACACTGTAATGAACATGCTATATACCCCATTCCATCATCCTTTGACCAAAAATGTAAAATTTCCAACTTCATAACCAAAACCATAATGCTAGCTAGGGCACAAAATGATACAAAGCCGCTTCTTCAAAATAGTTTCAGAGTGCTCACTAGATGTGGCCATTAGGGGAACTTTGTGGAAAAGAATATCACCTTGAACCCCAACCCTATAAAAAACATACTTTTTAGGTAAAATCCTAAAAAAAAAACTGTGTTACTTCACCCCTTCCAACATTCAGATTTTGGATGCCTCAACCAATAGGTCTAATCTTCCCCTCTCTTTCTCTTGCAATTCCTTTAACTTTTGTTTAGTGGCTTTTATTTCTTTCCTCTACACTTGACATGATGTTTGTTTTGTAGCAATGAATAGTCTAAGGTTTAAGGCAAACTTGTTTTGTGCAACCAATGTAAGATTAATGACAAGAAGGACTCTCCAAATTAATCTTTCATGATGATTAAAGAAATTCTACACAATACGCTAATCAACATAAATCTTCTTCAAAAAAACACTAAAACAACTTGCAAATGTTTGATATTGGTGGAAAAAAATTCAAAGGGACAGGCAGAACGCCCGAAGCGTAGTGCATGAGAAAATGGGCTTTCAAACACTTTTTGAACACACAGACTTATGAAAAGGAGCTTCAATTCAGTGTAATGGATTGGATATCTTTATAGTGGAGGTTAAAAATCAATTTTTTAAAGTTTAGGAAAGGCAAGTGCAAAATATGGAGCACTGCGTGGAAGTGCAACGATTAGGAGAAAGCACAGTGAAATAAGAAAAAGGGCAGTGATAATGAAAATGCTGTCTTGCGATTTTTTACGCTAGTTTCTCAACTCATGCATGTAATTGGGTAAAAATTCAAAACTAGGGTAATGAAATAAGCTTAGGTTTTCACTTGTGAAAGAGATTTGACCACTGGTTTGCGAGAAATGTAGCGCTATGTGGAAACACAACTCCCCTGCCTCCTTTTCATAGTTGGAGTGGTCAGTGATGTTTTTATACAAGATGCACACTTGGATGATGATTATGAAACTACAACAATCATATCACATACCTCCTTCAAGCTTCTCTTCATAAAAAATACCAAACATTCATCTCCACACCCAAAAATGCAATAGGGAAGGACAGTGACTAATATTTTTTTAATATCTCCTAAATGTTAAGCTGGATTGAACTATTTTTTTTACAATAGGTTGGTATCATCATAACCCTTCCTCACAAAAAATTGATCCAAATCCAACTCACGGATTTCGAGAAAATGCAAAAATGGCTGTAGATGGCAGTGGCTTGTTTCTAAAAAACCGTGAAGCATTTTGAAATTTAGTGGGGTTATTCATTTTACCCCCATGTATCTACTGAAATAATTTCATGGAAAACGGGTACATGATTTAAGATATAATGTGAAAATATGGTGACTATGTGAAAGCACAATGCTCCAAGATTATACTATCTTCATCCATCATCTGACATGTTAAGGGTACTGGGATGGCATGTAATGACCCATTCAACATTTAAAACTTTTGAGAATGATCCTAGGCCAAATGTAAACCTTCAAACCCCAAACCTTCTTCTTGGAGCAAAAGCGCAATTCCTTCCTTGCCTCCTTGGTGCAGCGAACAAGAATGACCACACACCGAGCTTCTGATGAGAATGATAAAGAGATGAGAGATATTGGATGAATCTAACCACACAAATAAACTCGCATGATTATCAAGAGCAGAGTTGATGGTGATAATCACTATTTTGAATTTGGAAAATAAAAGCGTAGCACTTTGGCAAAAGCACAACACTTGTATTACAGGTCGTTGTACCCTTGCTGGTGTCATGGTCAGTCATGATTTGCCACATAAACTAACTCAAAACACCTATAATTATGTGGCCAAGATGAAAAAGAATGACAACAAAATATTTCTCATGATTACCTTGATGCAACTTGACCACTATACCTATTTAACTTGACCCCTTATGATTACCCTTTTAATTATGATCCCTCATGACATTACACTTTGAATTATGACAAATAAACCCCTCTAGACCATATCACTCATGAAACCAACACTGATATTTACAAAATTGACCTCAAATGAATAGTGAGACAAAAATGGCTGAGATTCCTATAATATAGGACCTTAGCAACGTGAGCACTTTATTATGTATAAACAAATTTTTGTAGGTTTGATTGTATATGTATATGATTAAATTAGGCCATAGATAAAACCTTTTTTAAAAGATTGATTAATTTTAGTGATAAATCTAATTGTTTAATTTAGTTTATGTTCTTTTCATCATTGCACATTCATTTACAATTTTATTATATTATGAAGAGTTAGTTTATTACATTATTGCTAATGAAGGCTAAATAATATATGATTTTGATCTTTTCTAATTTGATATTATCAAAATTTAGTCATAATTTTTTTTTTAATTCCAATTTTAGATTGTTAAATCATTGTTGTTAATACAAAAATGGTTTAAGAACTCAAAAACCAAAAACCCCTATTTCTATTTGATTTTGCAATTTTAATGGAACTATGTCCATCTAAAATAATTTGGTATATATATATAACTTTTCCTTTTTATTATTTTGAATGGTTCCAAAATAATCATTTCTTAAAATATTTAGATTATATCACTATTTATTATTTACGTTAATTTTTCATAATTGGTTTAAGATATTCATCGTTTTAACCTAGTTCAAATTTTGGAAATTCTAAAATTCTAAATATTTGTTTTGATAATTTTGAATAAAAATTAATAATAAAAAAATTCTAAATTCACATAAGTAGGAAAAAATTGTGTTTGTTTTGATTATTTTGAATAAAATTAGTAATAAAGGTTCTCAACTTACCTCACCTAGAATCTAACGTTTGTAATTTTTTTATTACTAGAAAAAATTTTACGTATAAAATGGGCTTCAAAACAAAAAAATAAAACTAAAATGAATTCTATAAGAACCAATATGATTGAAGATGAACCAAGGGGATGATTCACCATTTTTTGAGTAAAAAAGTAAAAGAATTAAAATAAATAAAATAAATAAAAAAACATGCTTTTTTTTTCAACTCGTATTTTCAACTTATCTCCCTACATTTTTACTCAAATTTCGAGCAGGAGCACTCATTAGTTGTGGAATTTAATTCCTCATCCAAGGAGTACCAATGTTGCATACTTTTGATGGACCCT
>APFE031244370.1:56001-148482 GCA_000404065.3 Pinus taeda | reverse complement strand
ATATAAATTAAATAGTTAGTAAATATAGATAGACTTTAGTCCATAATAAATAACAAATCTCTTACTTTATAATACTTTAAAACTCTATCGTTCTCTTTCTAATTATTGATAATTAAATTAAAAATCACTAAACTTATTCCAAAATAGACATATTTATGGATGCCATAAAATATGTAATTTTTTAGGAAAAACAATTACAAAATCTAAAACTTACATATTAGGACAATGGAACTTAGAAATTATGAGAATGATATTGTAAAGAGAGAGAATATGTTCTTGTATCAATTAAAAATCTTACACTTTATAGCCAATACCTTAATTCAAAAAATTATTCAATTTGAATAAATTTAATGATTAAGAATATGTCTTTGAGCTATAAATTTAAATTTGAAAAGAAACAACATAAATAAAAAATTATTAAAAAAATCATAAAAAAAATAAAAAATCTTATATATCATTTTTAATATATATTGTATTATGATTTGCTTTGAACGCATCTGTTTAGCGAAGTATGGAAGAGATGTAATGTCTTATCTTATTACGTTATATTATATAAAACATTTTGACTTAATCAAAATTACATACAATAAATAAATATAAATATAAAAAAATAAAGTAAAGTTAAAATAAAATTGAGATAAACTACTCAATTTACTATTAGTATTTTTTGGGTGCAAGTTTTCACAACCCATGGTTTTGCAAACGATTTTTTCTCTAATGTCACCTATTTAAAGGCATAAAATTCCTTGAGTTATTAATCTTTGAGAGCTACTCTAAACTATTGTTATGTTAATAATATTATTTTGTCGACAACTAGATTTGATCTTACTCAAATTCGACCATAAAAAAATTCTATTAAGGAATGTCTTGTGTTTCTTTTTGAGAATAAAACCACTTTTATATGTTATCTTTTTTCAAAATATTAGACTATGGTACAAATCGTAAAAAGGTTTTTTATTTTTGTTTGTCAAGTGGTCCAAGTTCATTCGAGATTACATCAGGATTGACCTGTGGCTTCAAAAACCAATACCCAGGGGAATCTAAGCTGTCAAAATCGCCTAGGGATTGCACCTGACCTAGGCCATTCCAACCCTTAACATGACTGGATTTTTTCCCATGGAGTTTCAAACCGATGACCTTCAGATCACGCAATGATTTAATAATTTGGAGTGAATACAACTTTTTGAAAAAATTCTAGGTGTTCACAACTTGATAAATGGGCAAAGGTCCAATAATGCCTTTATCTTATTGATATTTGTAGCTTGGGAGGTACTCCAAACCCTAGGCTTGAGGGTTGTTGAGGAGTTGGCACACAAGTGTGACTTGTGGGCGTGAAATCCAACCCTGTAGGCTTTGCACCTGAGCATATCGGTTTTAATCCATGAGGATATTTCTACATGCGATGAATTGAGTTGATAGAGGATTCCGAGAGTGACCAGACACAATGAAAATCACTCAAATCCGAGTTATAGAAATAAAGTTATGATGGGTTAATTTATTTAGTTTGGTAGGTCAGATTGAGGTTAACGTAGTGCCCAAAGACAAATTCATTGCAACCACTTCATGCATATAAATATAGGTCGAGTGTAAAGACATTGAGTCATATCCAAGTGCATCCTTTCATGTGAAATACCTTTCTGAGCTAGTTGAGCTCTAGGAGAAGGAGGGCGAAGTTATGAGGTACTGCTTTTGGGTGAGTTTCACATCAACAACAGGGTTGAAGGCTTCGGGAGGATAGTCGTTGTCTTAGGGACAAACTTGGGCTAGATTTGTGTGGCATATTATGTCCTTATAGGTCTGAATTCTGAGCAAGAGGCAGCCACTTGATTAAGGTGAGTTTGGGATTTGTTTTGTGGTGTTTTATAGTGTGTTGGTACTCTGTTATTGGGCAGGGAGGGCTGCTATAGCAGCATGTTGGAAGCACATAAGGGAGGGTCGAGAGGCCTAGTTTAGGTCTCTTATCTCAGTCGCAACCAATCAGAGGAGGCCGTAGTCAAGGCAGAGGGTACAACCTTGTGTTTGAGGACCATTTCCCTTGCTATAGTTGACTGTGGATTGTAATGGGTCTTGTGGAGTTTCCCTAGCCCTAGAACAATGCATGGAGAAGGCTTGAAGGAGCAACAAAGGAAGCATCTTAGTGGGACAAGGAGGTACGTAAATTTGAGCATTGGTTTAGGGCTATTGGTGTGCCCTAGTCAATGCTCCATATTGCATAGATCCCAAGGCAAGAGGACGGCAACAATGACTTGAATATGGATTCTTGGTTGATGGTTGGATGCTATGTGGATGGTGTCCTAGAAGGGGAAAGTTTATGAAGTTTGTTGGAAACCAAGAGGAAGGGTGATCCTAGTGGTTGGATGCCCTAAATAGTGTGCAAATGTTACAACAAGTATTGGACACTTGAGGTATAGTGGAGGCCAGTGTTGGTGGTTAGATTTGCATACTTTTACTCACCATTTTACCTTGTTCTTTTTATCCATTTCAGGCCAATAATGGTTAATCGATATCTTAAAATGCACAGGTATACCTATTGCATGTCTTTATGGATTATTGGTCAATGAAGCATAGTCCTAGGGGATAATTACCTAAGCGGCTTGCTAATTCAGTTATTTTTGTAGATTTAAAGGGAGAATGATCAGGATCGTGATTCACTGAATGATATTATCAAAGCTGGCAGCACTATCCTTGAATATTGGTTGCAATGGTGAATCAATCTTTCAATTGACACACTACTATCTTTTAACATTCTCTTTCATTCTAAGAACCACCATGTAATTAAAGGCAAACAATGTTGTATTTCTAGGAGTTGTATTATTGACAAATTGTATAAAGTAGAGTTGCGAGCTATGAAAGCTATCACTTTTAAGAGTCATTAAGGTTACAGGAGAAATATTCTAACTTTGAGTCTGTAACAGCATACTTGTAATATTTCTTTTATTAATGACAATTTGATCTTCTAAGCATATCGTGATTTGTTGATTTTGCCACAGACCTAATCAGGGAGTTGGGCCCACTCTCCTAACGAGGTGTTGCTAGATTAGATGTGCGTTAGGTTTATTTCCGTTAGTTTACTATTGTTGTGAATGTTATCAGTGTGTTGTTGTGAGTCCTAATTGTTGTTGCTCTTACTGTTGTTATAATTGTTACTTGTTGTTACTCTTAATTGTTGTTACAGTATTGCTTGTTGTTACACATTGATGAATTTATAGTTAATGTTCAATGCTGGGTATGGAAATTGTGGCCTGCACATACAGTGCATTGATAGCCTTGAAACAATAGGTAGAACCCCGGGCTGACAATTAAATGTGGATTGGGGGAATTGCATGATTCATACTTGGACACCAACATTTTGGCGTCGTTGTCAGGGACGCTATCAAAGGTGTGAAAGTACAACCAACATTGACCATAGGACTAATCTCTTGCCCTGGGGAAGGAATCTTACACCTTGCTCCAGGTCCTAAATATTAGATCGTTTGGTTGTTTGGTTCCTTGATTTTCTTGTTATTGTAGGATTATTCTCTCGTCCTGGGGAAGGAAGTTTTTATCACCTTGCTCCAGGTCTGGAGCTTTAGATTGCTTCTTCTACTTTCATAAGTATTTCTCTCTCGTCCTGGGAAGGGAAGTTTTATTTTTCGCCATGTTTCAGGTCTTGAGATTGATTTATGTGATTTGCTTAATTTCTTTCTCTTGTTTTCTTTAGGGGCCACTCTCTCGTCTTAGGGAGGTAAGTTCTTATCATGCTCCAGGTCTTGAGCTTTTAATTTGTTTGAATGTTTCCTTTTTATTTTATGGTTGTATGAACAGAGACACCAATAAAAGGGGCAGAGGGAGACCCTCGAAAAGAAAAGGGGTTGATTTGGGCAGGAAAACTTATATCCAAGAGATCATCTCAAGGGCTGAGTCTGGAGCATCGTAACAAGCTGCTACTAGGGTAAGGTCTCATACAAGATCTGGAGGACAATCAGTTTCACAACCAAAACCTCCTCCAATAACAGAAGTGCAATTTGAGGAAGAAGAAGTAGCAAGCAGAGGATCTGAGGAACTGCATATTGCAAGTTCAAAGGAAGAATATTTGAGGGAATTCTTGGCACCATTTGATCAAGGGAGTGTTGTTAAACAACTTCCATCACCTGTTATAGAACAACCAGAGCTAGAAGATGTTGAAATTCCAAGTGAGTATTGGCAGATATTCATGGCTCCTACAACTTCTTCAACTGAATTCCCAATTGGAGATATCAGAGGTGATGCACCTATGAAGCCTATTCCTTTGATAACACTACCTAATTTCCATGGTCTTACTTATGAGGATCTAGACACATTCCTTTTTGAATTCGACGTTGTTTGTCGGGGATATGATTACATTATTGATGTTCAGAAATTGAAGATATTCCCCATTACTTTGAAAGGCACATATTTAAGATGGTTTATCGGTTTAGGGGGGAAATCTATTGCTACATGGGATGATATGAAGACAATTTTCCTCAAGAAATATCAGGACTACTGCGAATCCTAAGATGTAAAGGAAGAAATTTTTAAGATTATGCAGAAAGAGGATGAGAATATGGAATATTTTGTGGAACGTTTTCAATATAGTTTGCAGCGAACAAGCCATAATGACTTGGATAAGAATATCTTGAACATCATTTTTCTCAAAGCACTGAGGGAGAAATCTCTGGAGCTATTGAACATAGTAGAGAAAGGAGATATGTCAAAAGAGGAATTTGATACCATCTACGAATTATGCATCAAGTGTTCACGAGGGGCTGTGAGATAGAGGCAGGGAATCCGAACTCTCAAAACATCCAGCGGTGGAGTTACAAATGCTAAAATTGGGAATCTGTTGGACAACCTGAGAACCGATATCTTGAGCACATTATCATCATAGCGTGACATGTTGCAGATGAAACATAAGCAGATGGAAGCAGACAAGGCCATGTCTATTTTCTGCCCTCAATGCAGGAAGAAGCATATGTTGAAGGAATGTCCATTAAATTTTGTGGAGACTTGTGCGATATGTGAACAGAGTCATTCCACTAGTACTCTCCCGTCTCTTCCTGAGTTGAAGGCAGTCTTTCAGGGAACGAATGAAGAAGCAGGTCAACTTTATTTTATGGGATCGAGGAAACCATGGCAACCACGACCGCCAAACATGAATCAAGGTATGCCTCAAGACCCATCTCAGTATTTTAATACTATGAATTTTGGTCAGCATTTTGTACCTTTTTCACCTTCTTGGCCGCAGTCTTACCAATATCCAATGCCCTAGAAACCCTGGTATCCTCAATCTGGTCCAAATTCTTCATGGTCCCAGAATTGGCGTGGACCTCCTCCTCCTCCTTCAGGATAATTCCCCCAACCTATGCCACAACAACAACTACATCTACTTGCTAATGCGCCCACTAATAATCCTCCTCTTCATCCTCGATTGCCTGTCCAACCCAATCTGAATCCAAATAATATATGGTCTCAACAGGTTGAGACACTCAACCTCCCTGCGTATAGTATTTCCACTATGGAATGTAATGAATTAAATCTTCAATATGGTCGGGTGGTCAATACTCAGACTTCACCTATAATTGTTGAACATATCGATGATGAAGTCTCAGAACCAGAACAAAGAATGATAGGGGATGAGCCAGCACATATTCCTATAAAGTAACAAACCCCTTCACAAACTATTGTTACTAGAGGATGTCAGACTGGTCCACCCTATCCTGAAAGATTATCTTTGAGAAAACAAAGTCCTCATCCTGAATTTGAATTTTTGGGGGGAATTGCATCATTTATTTGTTAAAATTTTGTTACTTCAGGCTATGAAGGACGTATCAATTTATGTTAAGACAATTAGAGAATATTGTTCTAAGAAACCTAGCAGAAAACCAAAGGACCCATTTACTATTCATGTTATGGGTAAACTATCAGATATAATGTTGGGGAAATCTATAGCTGTCAAATACGAGGATCCTGGGAATCTAATTTTGACAATGCAGATTAATGGAGTGGATATCCCAAATGTACTGGTAGATTTGGGGGCAACAATTAATGTTATAACCTTTGCAACCGTGATTACCTTGGGTTTGCGAAGCCTTAAACCAACTCCCACTGTCCTAGAATTGGTAGGTCGGTCTACTATTAGACCGGTAGGGAAACTGGAAGATATCACTATTTCAGTAGACTCATGGAAATACCCCATTGACCTTTTGGTTTTACATACCCAATCCCCAGCCAGTGGGCACCCTTTGATTTTATGAAGACCTTGGCTCGCAACCGCAGATGCTTACATTGGGTGTCGGTCTGGAAACATGGTAATATCCAATGGGGAAGTTACAAAGAACCTTATCCTTTACCCCCTGTAGAACCAAGTTCATCAAGTAAACTCAGATTTACCTTGATTCAAAAGTCTCTACCTACCAAAGAGCCTGAATCTGAGAATGAAGAAATTAGACCCATCCTTACCATCAACGAGGCTCTCTATTTTAAAGATGAAACTGTAACGAATAAAATATATATAAATAATGTAAAATAATTGTAAACAATAATAATCATAAATAATTAGCTAAGTAGTAATTAGGTTGAAGACGCATGTCTAAATGAGACATGACTCTTCATGAAGAGACACTTGCTTGATATATAAGCAAGCCTCTCGATCTCATTTGTAAATCATTCTTATTCTTATTCATATATTTAATATAATATTTATATCCTCAATGGATAACTTCATATTCCAAGTTTTCTGGAATAATTAATTTGTAGAAGGAACTTTGTTCACTTCAGAAATGTAGGACAATGCCATTAACACCTTTCTTAGCAATCCCAACTCTATTTCTGATTCAACCCTCAGCTTTTAGAAATTGTCATGAGCAACAATGTTCAAGAAGATATTGAACCTGAAACAGAAATAGAAAAAATTCCTGAAATTGTACCTCGCAATAGTGTTCATGTAGAAATTGAACCAAGGAAAACATTGAATATTAATCCTGACCTTTCACACTCCCAATCCGAACGACTGTTAAAAGTCCTTCGGGAGCATAAAGAATCTTTTTCTTAAGAGTATACCGACATGAAAGGCATCCCTGTTGATTTATGTACTCATCATATATACATTAAAGAGGAATGCCGACCTATTAGGCAGCCACAAAGAAGAATGAATCTTGCCTTAAAAAACATTGTCAAAGATGAATTGCAAAAGATATTAGATGTGGGGGATATTTATCCGATATTAGATAGTCAATGGGTTTCCCTGCTGGTCATTGTTCCTAAGAAGAATGGAAAGTGGCAGATCTATGTTGATTACAGGGAACTAAACAAAGCAACTCAGAAAGACCATTTTCCCTTATCCTTTATTGACCAAGTCCTTGATACATTAGCCAGGAAGGAGTTTTTCTCCTTTCTGGACGGATCTAGTGGATAAAACCAGAAATAAATAGCTCCTGAGGATCAGGACAAAACTACCTTCACATGCCCTTGGGGAACCTTTGCCTACCAAGTACTTCCATTTGGCCTTTGTAATGCATCTACTACCTTTCAGAGGGCAATA
The DNA here is from genome assembly GCA_000404065.3 of Pinus taeda. Taxonomy (NCBI): domain Eukaryota; kingdom Viridiplantae; phylum Streptophyta; class Pinopsida; order Pinales; family Pinaceae; genus Pinus; species Pinus taeda. Next base: position 140,945 of record APFE031244370.1, on the reverse strand, counting down.
TTAGGAATTTTCACTGATCTAGTTAATGATAGTGTTGAGATTTACATGGATGACTTTACCCCATATGGGGATTCCTTTACAGAAGCTTTGAAAAACTTAGAGAAAATACTTGAAATATGCAAGCAAACACATGTTTCTCTGACTAGAGTCAAATGTCATATGATGATGAAAGAAGGGATAGTACTGGGACACTTGATTTTAGCTGCAGGAATTTGGGTTGATCCTGTGAAGGTAGAGGTAATCTTAAAATTTCCTACGCCTAAGACACAGGTACACATATTTATTGGTTATGCTAGCTATTATAGGCATTTCATAGAATTTTTTTCTAAAATAGCATTCCCACTTTTTCAATTGTTGCCTAAGGATGCAAAATTTGTGTGGACAGATGAATGTCAAGCAACTTTTGTAGAAATCAAAGAACTAGTCTGCAAGGCTCTAATATTACATGGTCCTAACTGGAAACTCTTGTTTCACATCTCTATTGATGCTTCTCAAGCAACAGTAGGGGCAGTTCTGGGGCAACATGAGGACAAGGAACCATATGCAATTTACTATGTCAGCAAAAATCTGACCCCTGTTGAATTAAACTATACGGTAACTAAAAAGGAGTTCTTGGCTGTCATTTATGCTATCAATAAATTTTGACATTATATCACAAGGTATCCTACTTTCGTGTACACTAATCATACATCTATCAGGTATCTGATGAACAACCCAATAACCCCTGGTTGCATTACAAGATGGTTACTGTTAATTCAAGAATTTGATATTACCATTGTAGATAAACCAGGAAAAGACAATGTAGTTGTAGATTTCTTGTCTAGGATGGATACTAGTGATGAAGGTAGACCTCTAGAGGAATTTTTCCAGATGAACAAATTTTTGCAATTTCTACTCACACTCTGTGGTATGCAGATATTGCTAACTTTCTTGCTACAGGAAAGGTGCCTCAACACTTGCCTTACAGACAAAAATGAAGGATTATCCATCATAGTGCTTGTTATTCATAGATAGAGGGATATCTCTTTTACACAATATCTTATCAGCAAACTTGATGCTGCATAAGTGGAGATGACATCTGTGATGTCTTGAAAGTTGCTCATGATGGCCCTTGTGGGGGACATTTCTCAGATAAGCAGACTGGTCATAAGGTGTTACAAATGGGATACTATTAACCTTATATTTTTTGTGATGCAAGGAAATATGTTAGAGGGTGTGATAGTTTCTAGCAGATGGGTCAGCCTAGTCGGGTAGATGAAATGTCGTTACAGCCCCAACTAGCTCTTAAGCCCTTTGAAAAATGGGTTATCGATTTCATTGGGCCATTTAATCTGCCTTCCCAGTAAAAAGTTCACATTCTAGTTTGCACGGATTACGTGACAAAGTGGGTAGAGGCCAAGGTTGTTGTGAAAGAAACAAAAAAGGTTGTCTCGAACTTTTTATTTGAAGAAATTATTGCATGGTACAGAGCTCCTAGAGAGATAGTTTCAAATGGAGGGGCATAATTTACATCACATCTGATAGCAGGACTCATGAAAAAGTATGGAATCAATCATAAGGTAACATCTCCATATCACCCTCGGGTGAATGGTCAAGTCGAAAGCACTAATAAGGTACTAGAGAATATTCTTACAAAGATTGTAGCGAACCATCATCAGAATTGGGTCGAAAAGCTTCTTGAGGCACTGTGGGCATATAGAACAACATGGTAGAACACAACAAGGTTTTAACCATATGAGCTTGTCTATGGGAAATCCCCTTTGTTTCCAGTGGAAGTCAAAATTAAGATGCTCAGGATAGCCCTTTAAGTAGGTTTAAATCTTTTAGAAGCCTAGAAACACCGATTGGAACAGTTGAATGATTTGGATGGAATTCGTTTGGTAGTTATCCAAAATATTGTTGCAATCCAGTAGCAACGAACTAATTGGCATGATAAATTCATTAAGAAAAAGGTGTTTCAAAGAGGAGATTGGGAATTACTCTATGATTCTCGGTTCAAGGATTTTAAGGGAAAACTTTGCTCCAGGTGGATGGGGCCATATGAAGTTGACACAATGTTCGAAAATGGGACTGTTAGACTTATAACAATTGATGAGGCACATACTCCTTTGATCGTGAATGGACATCGCCTCAGATTATAACACTGTCCAACTTCAAGAGACTCCTTTATTAAATATCTCTCTAATAACTTTGGTTCTGAAGTTATTAGTGCAAGGAATTCCTCCTTTGCATCCTACAAGAAAAAGATTGATAGAGTAGTAGTAATATATATTCTATATATATATATATATATATATATATATATATATATATATAATATATATATATTATATATATATAATATATATATATATATATATATATATATATATATATATATATATATATATATATATATATATATATATATATATATAATAAAATGTTATTACTATTCTATCAATCTTTTTCTTGCAGGTACCTCACTGGCGTCATTACTCCTCCAGTAACTCAAATCCGACCATAAAATTTTTCTATTAAAGAATGTCTTGTGTTTATTTTTCAGAATAAAACCACTTTTTCTGTTATCTTTTTTTCAAAATATTAGACTATGGTTCGAATCGTAAAAATGATTTTTTATTTTTGTCTGTAAGTGGTCTAAGTTCATCAGAGATTACATCAGGATTGACCTATGGCTTGAGAAAACGATACCCAGGGGAATCTAAGCGGTCAAAATCACCTGGGGATTGCACCCAACCTGGGCCACTCCAACTCTTAACATGACTGGATTTTTGCCCATAGAGTTTCGAACCAGTGATCTTCACATCACAAAGTGACTTAATAATTTGCAGTGAATACAACTTTTTGAAAAAATTCTAGGTGTTCACAACTTGATAAATGGGCAAAGGTCCAATAATGCCTTTATCCTATTGAGATTTGTAGCTTGGGAGGTACTCCAAACCCTAGGCTTAAGGGTTGTGGAGGAGTTGGCACACAAGTGTGGCTTGTGGGTGTGAAACCCAAGCCTGTAGGATTTGCACTTGAGCATATGGGTGTGAATCCATGAGGATATTTCTACATGTGATGAATTGAGTTGATAGAGGACTCTGAGAGTGACCACACACAATCAAAATCACTTGAATTCTAGTTATAGAAATAAAGTTATGAATTTATGAAGTTATGGTGGGTTAATTTGTTTAGTTGGGCAGGTCAGCTTGAGGTTAAAGTAGTTCCCAAAGACAAATTCATTGCAGCCACTTCATGCATATAAATATAGGTCAAGTGTCAAGGCATTGAATCACATCCAAGTGTATCCTTCCATGTGAAATACTTTTCTAAGGTAGTTTAGCTATAGGAGAAGGAGGACGAAGTTATGAGGAACTATTTCTGGGTGAGTTTCACATCAACAACAGGGCTGAAAGCTTCAGGAGGATAATCGTTTTCTTAGGGACAAATCTGGGCTATATTTGTGTGGCATATTATGTCCTTACAGGTTTAAATTTTGAGCAGGAGGCAACCACTTGATTAAGGTGAGTTTGGAGTTTGTTTTGTGGTGTTTTGTTGTGTGTTGGTACTTTGTTATTGAGCAGGGAGGGCTACTATAACAACAGGTTGGAAGCACATAAGGGAGGGTCAAGAGGCCTAGTTTAGGTCTCCTATCTCAGTCGCAACCAATCAGATGAGGCTGCAATCAAGACAGAGGGTACAACCTTGTGTTTGAGGACCATTTCCCTTGATATAGCCGACCATGGATTGTAGTGGGTCCTGTGGAGTTTCCCTAGCCCTAAATGCTTGAAGGAGCAGCAAAGGGAGCATCTTAGTGGGACAAGGAGGTACATAAATTTGAGCATTGGTTTAAGGTTGTTGTTGTGCCATAATCAATGCTCCATATTGCATATATCCCAAGGCAAGAGAATGACAAAGTGAGTTGCAGATGGACTCTTGATTGATGGTTGGATGCTAGGTGGATGGTGTCCTAGAAGAGGACAATTTGTGAAGTCTGTTGGCAACCAAGAGGAAGGGTGATCCTAGTGGTTGGATGCCATAACTAGTGCGTAGATGCTACAACAATTATTTTACACTTATGGTATAGTGGAGGGTAGCATGAGAGTGGACCAAGTGTAAGCCTAAGAGAGGTTGTATGTTGGAGCTCATAGGTTTGATCAGTTAGAGGAGCAGTGTGTTATAGCTCGTGTTCATCATTGGAGAAGTGACATTTGATGGTGATAGGTGGTAGCCCTCCTACCATGTTTTAGTCTTCACTGGAGCAACGCAAGAATACTATTATGGGAAGAAGGCCCTATGAGGAGCAACAATGGGTATTCATGAGTTGTTCACAAATGAAGTTATGAACAAAATGAGTCTCGATGTGTTGATGCGTTGATGGGCGAACGATTAACAAGAGAGAAAATTATTAAGCCGAGATTAAGTGGCCAGATGAACTTGGAGCATTGATAGAAGTAGATGTTGTAGAATGGGAGCTGAAGGACCAAACAGGTACAGGGTATGACCAAGAGGAGATGAAAGAGTGTGCTACATCAACTAGATGGTCAAAGTATCTTGTTGAGGGTAGATTGGTTATCGATGGACTGACACTAAGCCCTAGTTTTGTATATTGTACTAGTGGATGTATGAGGGCCATTATCCTTGGTATGGGAGCCCTAAATTGTTGTATTATTCAGGTGGACTAATATAACGAAGTTGGGTTGAAAATGTATAAAATGTTGTCTATATTTGTGCACATGTGATTTACTATTGTTTATATTCCACTGTAATATGTTGTGATACTTGATTTGGTAGAGCTAATGATTTAAGATTATGTCCTAGACACCAATATCATGATTTAAGATTATATCATAGACACCAATATCATGGAAACACAAAATGGTATCAGAGGGTGTTCGAGCTAATTTGAAGGGACAATGAATCTGAGTGTGCACAAAGAAGCAACTTAGAGGGAGCTAAGACTTTCTAGATCATGGAGCAGAGGGTTTAGCTGAATACACAGAGATGTGGTCTTGACTGGCTTGATAACAAGATTGGCTGGGAGTTCTGGTGGATTGGTGGTGAGCTTGGTGAACAACATTTTGTTGTAGTACAGGTTGTTGATCATGAACTTCCTATGGCTTGTCATGGATGGTTGGGACGAATCGAGGATTTCTTTGGTATGGATGAGATTAGGATGATTGAGATTGCTTCATGTGATGGACTATAGATTGGGAGGTTTGGGTCTTCATCAGATCGTGATGTTGCATAACCGAGATTGGAGGGATTTACATGAGTGGTATTTGATCCAGGAGGATGAGTGCTTGCAGGATTGAGCCAGTGGAGATCGTGTAGAGTCAGAGTGAGTCTAGCTTCAGAGGGAGCAACCTTATGGAGGTTTGGGGTCTTCAGGTTCAAATGGATGAGGCAGAGACACTACTGAGATTGCAAGGTTCATTCTACAAAGTATGCTACAATGATGGACACCATATTGGCTAGAGTAATCAGATTATGATGATGGAGACTTCCTAGTGGTTGAAGTACCTCCCTCACTAAGAGGGAGTGTTGATATTTGTAGTTTGGGAGGTACTCCAAACCCTAGGCTTGAGGGTTGTGGAGGAGTTGGCACACAAGTGTGGCTTGTGGGCGTGAAACCCAAGCACGTGGGATTTGAAACTAAGCATAAGGGTGTGAATCCATGAGGAGATTTCTAAATGTGATTATTTGAGTCGATAGAGGACTTTAAGAGTGACCAAACACAATGAAATTCACTTGAATCTAAGTTTTACAAATGAAGTTACAAATTTTTGAAGTTATGGTGGGTTAATTTGTCTAGTTCAGCATGTCAACTTGAGGTTAAATTAGTTCCCAAAGATAAATTCATTGGACCCACTTGATGCATATAAATATAGGCCAAGTGCGAAGGCATTGAGTCACATCCAAGTGCATCCTTCCATGTGAAATACTTGTATGAGGTAGCTAAGCTCTAGGAGAAGGATGACGAAGTTATGAGGGACTGTTTTTGGGTGAGTTTCCCATCAACAATAGGGGTGAAATCTTCAGGAGGATAGTCATTGTCTTAGGGAAAATTTTTGGCTAGATTTGTGTGACATATTTGGCCTTATAAGTCTGAATTTTGAGCAGGAGGAAATCGCTTGATTAACGTGAGTTTGGGGTATGTTTTGTGGTGTTTTGTTGTGTGTTGGTACTCTATTAGTGGGTTGTAGGGAGGTTGCTACAACAACAAGTTGGAGGCACATAAGGGATTGTTGAGAGGCCTAGTTTAGGTCTCTTATCTCATCCACATCCAATCAGATGAGGTCGCAGTCAAGACAGAGGGTACAACCTTATGTTTGAGGACCATTTCCCTTATTGTAGCTTATCGTGGATTGTAGTGGGTCTTGTGGAGTTACCCTATCCTTAAAATAGTGCATGGAGAAGGATTGAAGGAGCAGTAAAGGGAGCAACTTAGTGGGACAAGGAGGTACAAAAATTTGAGAATTGGTTTAGGTTTGTTGGTGTCCCCGAATCAGTGCTCTAGATTGTACATATCCCAAGGCAAGAGGATAGTAGCAATGAGTTGCAAATGGACTCTTTATTAATGGTTGGATGTTAGGTAGATGGTGTCTTAAAAGAGGAGATTTTGTGAATTTTGTTGGCAATCAAGAGGAAGGGTGATCCTAGTGGTTGAATGCCATAGGGGGTGTGTAGAGGCTACAACAAGTATTGGACACTTGTTGTCTAGTGGAGGGAATTGTGAGAGTGGACCAAGTGTAATATTAAGAGAGGCAGTGTGTTGGAGCTCATAGGTCTGATTAGCCAGAGGAGCAGTTCGCTGCAGCGTGTGTTCATCACTGGGGAAGCAACATTTGATGGTGATAGGTGGCAACCCTCTTGCCCTATATTAGTCTTCATTGGAGCAACACAAGAATACTATTGTTGGAAGAAGACCCTGAGTAGTCAAGGAGCAACAGTGGGCAATTGAGTTGTTCACAAACGAAGTTGTGAACAACTCAACAAGAGTCTTGGTGTGTTGATGCATTGATGGATGAACAATTAACAAGAGAGAAAATTGTTGAGCTAAGATTCAGTGGCCATATGGACTTAGAGCATCGTTAGAGGCAAATGTTATGGATCAGGAGACGAAGGACCAAGAAATTATAGGGTATGACCGAGAGGAGTTGAGAGAGTGCGCTACATCAGCGAAATGGTCAAAGTGCCTTGTTGAGGGTAGATTGGTTGTCGATGGGCTGACACCAAGCCCTAGTTTTGCCTCTTGTACTAGTGGATTTATGAGGGCCATTATCCTTGGTATGGGAGCCCTATATTATTGTATTATTCAGGTTGCTTAATATAACAAAGTTGGGTTGAAAATGTGTAAAAATTTGTCTATATATGTGCATGTGTGATTTACTATTATTTAGATTCTGTTGTAATATGTTGTGATACTTGGTTTGGTAGTGTCAATGATTTAAGATTCTATAATAGACACCAATATCATGGAAAAAAAACATATGCAACGTACTAGTTTAATAATTAGATTCATATAAAAATTACGAGGCCATGACTAGGAAATCCCAAATAACTACATCATGTCTCAGATTCAACACTTGTATAATATGATTATAATTTACAATAAGGTATAGTCCAATTGTGAAAAATGTTATCTCTCTCGGGCTTGATATGCAATACAAACCTTAACTATTATGGGAATACAGAGAATTGCTAACCCATGGTTTGATTTATGTGAAATTGGCAAAGAAATTTTAAAACCATCTAAATCTAGCTATATTATGTGATTTGAATGGGAAAATAATGAAAAATATCTTAAATTCTTGGAGTTTGAAGAGTAGTCAAGGAGTACTAAATAAGGTGTATCATGGGGGGCATTGTTTCCTTATCCTCCTCCTCTTTCTTAAGGAGCAATGTATTGTAATCTTCCAAGTCAAGCAACCAATAAGAAGAGCTAGGAAGAAATGGCAATCAATCGGGAGCACCCACTATAATACACGGCTCATTTGCCAAGTCCTCCAACTCATCTGCCAAGAATGAGAGGAGGGAGTCTCGTGAAGAGATGTTTCTTCCTCTAGAGATAAAGGAGGTAAGAACAACTATTGTCAAGGGGGAATAGGAGGGAGTAATATGAGGGCGTAGAATGCTAATAATATTCTTTCCAAACACTTCCACTTCCATCCTTGCTCCACAAATCTTTATTGATAAATAAATTAGCACAATTTAAACTAATAAAATAAATCGATAAATATTAAAAGTTTAAATTTATGATGATAGAATGTTAAATTTTCAGAATCTAGATGATTGGCTAATGGTGGGGGAATGCTGGAGCTCTACATCGTGGGCATATGCAGCGAGGGTTTTTCAGTTAGGGTTTGTGAGGATTCTGCAGAAGAAGGCTAAGGGACCGGTGTTTAAGGATTGAAAACCACATATTTTGACATCTCTCTCACTGCTAGCGGTCTAGGTCGGAAGGAAGGCTATGCACTATGAGGGTATGGAGGAGCTTGTTGAATTTGCGTCGGAGATGGACACTTTTTCTCTTATCTGGACAAACTCACCACCTCAAATACATGCAATAGCTGACGAAGAGACAACTAGCTATTCGGTTATGGGAGTTATTGTAGTTTTTCCGCATTAGATCCCTGGTATACCAACAGTCTCCTTCACTCTGCCATAGAACATTTATCCTGTGTTGAATAGGGTTTCATCTTGGAAACCATAAAGTTTGGTTTCAGTGGAAATATGTGTGTCTTCCACCGTAGATTTCATCAATCAACCTTTCTTTTTCTCTTAGGGTGACCTCTCTTTTGGTGTTTTTTTTGGGGGTCTCATGGGTTTTGAACGTTGTCCACTAGAAATAGTTTATGATGGTCTAAGGTTTGAAGATATTGAGGGCTAGATTGGTGTGGCAACCTCAGGGGGGCTTGACCCCACTCATGTTTCTAAAGTGGTTGTTGATTTCTCACACGAGTTTGAAGGGTTTATATGTGGTGAACAAATCATCAATGAGGCGGTACCAGAGCATGGAAAGGGAATAGCCATTGGGCAAGAGAAAGGGAAGACTCGGCTTGAAGAAATCCTAATCTCAAAGAAAAATCTCAAAGGAGGCTCGTAATGGCCAAAATCTGACGAAGTGATTATGGTATTTAGAGAGGATATACAAATGGGAAAGGTTGTAGAGACCTTAGAGAAAGTCGTGGTCAGTTGTGCTAGAGGTTGTTCTTTCTCAGTGGAGTTCTTGTGGGAATGGATTGAGGAGGAATGGGGAAATGAGCTAAAAAAAATCCCAAAGATCAGTTTCCTAACTCATGGATTGCATGGAAGATTATCAATGGGGGCTCTTTGTTGCACTCCAATTGTCATCTAGTTAAAAGGATAATAAAGTATGCTTGGTTCAATAAGCCTTCATTAAGGTAAACTCAAGCCAATACATGGATCTGAATGTTCAGGGGGTAAATCGAGCCAACCTCAGAGAGAAATGTCTGGTTGTGGTGGCCGACACACAACAACAGGAAGCTTAATATTAATGTTGCAGTAAAGTGAAGAGGAGGAAAGGGAGGAGGGGATTCGGTGCGTAGGGATGATTATAATATAGAATCCTAAGAAATGATTGTTTCGACAGAAATATGGAATAGGGAGGAAATGAAAGAGCGGAAAGAGCGGAGCGCAAATTAAGGTTTCATGCCATATACCTCATGGGAACATTTGTCACCAAAAGCATAAGTAAATATGTGCACATTAATAGGTACATAAGTAAATATGTAGCTAACATAGTTACTGTCACTACTTACTAACAAATATACAATCATGAACAAGGGTGAAACCTGCGGCTTCATCACACTATTTTAGAGAAAGAAAAACATATATGAAATGAGATTTACAAGGGGGGGAACATATTGTGTGTGGCCATGATTGGAATCACCAACGAGCTTCATTAATCTGCAAAATGAGTCCCTTTCACCAGTCCATTACATTCAACAGTGCATCCTACGAGTCCCTTATGAAAAAGCGATTAGAACCAAAATGGAATCATAGAATTTGGACCACCCTTGGTGCAAAATTCTAGAACCTCTATTAAGTATTTCTCTCCCTTATTTATACAGAGAAGGGGGGACTTAGAATCAACATTTACAAAATATCTTAGCCAAGGGCCAGTTGTCTGATTGACTAGTTGCCTCGCCCTGCGATAGCTCTGCTACCAAAAATGATTTCCAAGGATTTGTTTCCTTTCTTGAAAATAAACAAAAATTACAGAATAATAAAAAGAAAAGGAAAACGGAAAGATGATGGAGGAAGTATACCTTTGTTGTTCCTGTGAAGGCCCATAGTTAGGCCATGTCTTTGACATAATGCATCCCTATAGCTGCTTAGTTGGTCCCTACTGCTTTCGCCCTAATTGCCTGAATCGCTCGTTCTTTAGAGCTAGGAGTGGTTTGAATGTGAGTTTTATGTCACGGTAAAGTAACAGAGGGCATTTGGGTAGTACTTTGTCTTCCCTTTGCATGGTCCTCCATGTTGAATCATCAACTCCTCCTGAGTTTCCATACGTTCATTTACTCACAAGGGACATGAAATGAAGTAGTCGAATCAATTTATGCAACCCTTGTAGTCCTTGGTTTCTTATTGCAGGGGCTTCTACAGGATTAGCCCATATCAATTTGCCACTGCTCCATACCTCTATTCAAAGTCTCAGCTGCTAACCCATCCGCCTTTAAATCTCTATACCATTATGTCGGAACATTACTGCATCGAGACTTTTATTCTAAAGGATGTCACAAACAGCGAGTCTCGATGCTCCTTAGGCCCCCTTAGGGTTTACCCCCTTTCTGCCTTTCTTCTCATATGAACGGGGGGTTGTGACCTGGTGCTTGGCCAAATATCAGAGGTTGGAAACTCAGTGATTTCCTATCAATGTCCTTGGTGCATCCTCCTAAAACTTGTGATCATCGATCATCCTTTGTTCTTAGCCCTTGGTTCCTCGGCTTTTTATGTGACTGCGGGCCAACCCCCTTATCGTAGCCCTCCAATCGGAGGTTCATAATCAACGATTCCTTTTTGATGCACAACACAACTATTGATTGCCAATCGTCGATCACCCTCTATGCTTAGCCCTTGGTTCTTTTAGCTCTTTATGTGACTGTGAGTCAACCCTTGTATCAGAGCCCCTTTATAGCACTTTCCCATGTGTGCACTCTGTTACAAAGTGTCGATAAGCCTCAACCTCTGATCTGCGATTGTCGATGTGATGTCATCACTGCCACGTGTCACCTTGTGGGTGGTAACACGTGTCACCTTGTTTTGGCCCCTTATGACCCCTCAATAGGTTGAATCTGCATGCCACGTGTCCACCGTACTGCCACGTCATGCTGACTTCAATGCCACCGTGGATTTATTGGGACCAATGGTATTCCGCCACGAGGCCTTCTAGAGGAGAGAGAAAAGGTCCATCTTCCCTTGGTTTTTCACTAATTTCCTTTGTAAATCGCTTTCGGCCTTCCTGGTCCTTCAACACTAACATATCACAACTCGTGATATCGCAATATTTTAGAGTTGTCACCCCACTGGCGCGCTGATAAGCCATGATGTTCTGAGCACGATCGTCGATTTCCATATATCCCCGATTGTTGATATCGCTCCCACACCTCTGACATTTGCGATCATTGATATGTGGGATCACTGGAACCTCCGATCTCCGATATTGGTGATCACTGATTGCAAGTTTTCTCTGCACTCCTCTGCTGCTACTTTTAGAAAAATATGATTGCGATTTTTGATATGCTCTCGGACCTCCGATGTGTGATTCTTTCCTCCTTTCAAAGGTGACAAAACCCCCATCTTTAACAGGCCATATCTTCTGATTCTTGGGTCCATTTGAGGAGTTCCATATACCGTTAGAAAGCTTATTCTGAGCACTATCCAATGGAGAAGATTTGATTTATCTTTGAGAGATTTTGTGGTTTGGGTGATGGCTGCAACGTTTTTGCCCTTTTGCACCCTTTTGACAGCTGAAAACCAATTTTGCAGTGAGGGACAACATTGGCTCCAATTGGGGACAATGCCTTTATGGAAAGGTGCTGATAACCTGCAGACAAATAGCCTTCACCATTGGGCATGGAGTTAAAAATATAATGAGCTTATATAACTAGAAAATCTCCATGAAACATTATTTGCAGAGATTCCTTTCCTCATCAAACTGAAATGCAAAAAAACAAATTCTACCAACTGGAAAGTAAATGATCAGCTAGTGAGCTTATTTATGTACAACTCCTACTTATGTATTGGGCTCAATTCACCTAAGTGACTTCAACACTCCAATGGAGCCAGGAAAACATTTGGGTGCTTTACCTAATGCCTACCTGATGCTGAAATTTAAAAATTAAACTAAGCATACACCATGAAAAATCTTCAAACAAAAAACTTGATGCATATTCCAGAAACAATCTCTAATGCTGACCAAAGAATGTGCTCATGTAATCAGCTACAGGGTCAGAGAACCGACAAGAAGAATTTGCATTTTCCTTATTTCCATGAAAAGTCTGCTGACCAAAATCTTCTTGGTCAAGGAAGCCGCAAATATTGTTCAGCTCCTCAGCTTTATATTTTTCAAACAAAACTTGTTGCTGGAAGCATGCTCCTCACTTGTTGGTAAGCGGATCCCTTTGACAATCTGTGACCATCTCACCCTCCTTTGAATAATATGAATCGTAAATCGGAGGAGGTTCTTGATATCTTTCTTTAGGTGAACGACGTGCATTGTAAATTGGAGCCTCTTTATTACCCTCCTAGTGGGCCTCCTCTTCTTGTGCAGCTTCCCATGACTAGGACTCTCCATCAGAGTAATATACATCATAAGAAGGGGAAACATCAAATTCAGACGAACAATATCTCTGAGGGTTTATTTGCAGCTCGATGATGTTTCCTTCTTTGCTTTCTTGATCATTGGGTGATGCTTCTTTATGCGAGTAGATGTTTTCTTGGAGCGGAGCTCCACAAACATCTTTAACAGGATCATTAACCTCAAGAATACTTTCAACATTAAAATGCACACAAAAATCTTCAAATAGGGCATTCAATGGATATAATATTTTGCAATAATGATTAAATGCTTTGAGAAAGCTCTTCAAGGAAGGTATGCTACCATGAGGTATTGTCTTATACCAAACTCTAGCATCCTCTTCTAGAGAATACATGAACAATTTTGTTTGTACATCTTCAAGAAAAATACTTGTTGTTCCATGCATTCATGAAAATCTTTCAGGTGTTGGTAAGACCTATCTTTGTCTCCAATTAATATAGGCAAATAGGTGTTCGCTTCATGAACTGAAGGGACATGATTGGGATAACCAACAATAGAAGAAAAATCCACTGGGGCAAATTTGTTGGCCAGGAATTTAGGGATAGCCATTTTGAAAACCTTCCTAGGTGAGTGATTTTAGGTTCAAAGGTAGGGAAAGTTTCCAGTTGCTTTAGCATCAAAGTGAGTATGAGGTTGCTTGAAATCCAGGATAATCAAATAGATATATGGACACGGAGTCACCATGATGTTTACCGTAAAATTGAAACAATGGAGTCACCAAGGTGAGAGATCTTCAATCCACACTTCCCTTGCTCACCTAACAGAGGGAATGTAAAGATTTGTCATACCCAGGGAAAAATATTCTAATTCGTTCCCCGACAACGATGCCAAAAATATGTTGTCACTTTTTCTAGCACCAATAGCACAAGTGCTTCGGGAGACATAGAAAGCTTCCTAGAGATAGCCTCTGGGTTGATTCTAGACTAGTGCCTAAGACATCTTAAAGAGAGGAGTGCATGGAATATTATCAATGGGGGCTCTTTGTTGCACTCCAATTGTTACGTAGTTAAAAGGATAATAAAGGATGCTTGGTTCAATAGGCCTTTATTAAGGTACACTCAAGCCAATACATGGATTTGAATGTTTAGGGGATAAATCGGGCCAACCTCAAAGATAAATGTCTGGTTCTAGTGGCCGACACACAGCAATTGGCAACTTAATATTGACGTTGCAATAAAGTGAAGAGGAGGAAAGGGAGGAGGGGATTTGGTGTGTAGGGATGATGGCAATACATAATCCTAAGCAACGATTGTTCTAGAAGATATATGTAATAGGGAGGAGATGAAAGAGCAGAAAGAGTGGAGCGCAAATTAAGGTTTTGTGCCATATACCTCATGGGAACATTTTTCACCAAAAGAATAAGTAAATATGTGCACATTACAGGTACATAAGTAAATCTATAACTAACATAGTTACTGCCACTACTTAGTAACAAATATACAATCATGAATAAGGGTGAAACCTGCAGCTTCATCACACTATTTTAGAGAAATAAAAACATATATGAAACAATATTTACAAGGGGGGAAACATATTGTGTGTGGCCATGATTGGAATCACTAAAGGATTTCAGTAATCTACAAAATGAGTCCCTTTCACTAGTCCATTACATTCAACAGTGCATCCTACGAGTTCCTTATGAAAAAGTGATTAGAACAAAAATGGAACCATAGAATTTGGACCACCCTGGGTGCAGAATTCTAGAACCTCTATTAGTTATTTCTCCTCCTTATTTATACAGAGAAGGGGGGGATTTGAATCAACATTTACAAAATTTCTCAGCTAAGAGCCAACTGTCTGATTGACTAGCTACCTCGCCCTGCAATAACTTTGCTGCCCAAAATGATTTCCAAGGATTTGATTCCTTTCTTGAAAATAAACAGAAATTACAAAATAATGAAAAGAAAAGGAAAATGGAAAGATGGTGGAGGAAGTATACCTCTATTTTTCCTGTGAAGGCCCCTGATCAGGCCACGTCTATGCCACAATGCGTCCCTCTAGTTGTTTAGCTGGTCCCTATCACTTTCGCCTTAACTGCCTAAATCGCCCATTCTCCAGAGCTGGGAGTCGTTCGACTGTGAGTTTTATGTCACGGTATAGTAATAAAGGCCATCTGGGCAGTACTTCATCTTCCCTTTGCATGGTGCTCCATGTTGAATCGTCAAGTCCTCCTGAGCTTCCATACATTCATTTACTCATAGGAAACGTGTAGTGAAGCAGTTGAATCCATTTCTACGGCCCTTGTAGTCCTTGATTTCTTGTTGCAGGGGCTCCTATAGGATTAGCCCATATCGATTTTTGACTGCTCCATACCTCTATTGAAAGTCTCATCTACCGACCCATCTGCTTTTAAATCTCTATACCATGTTGTCGGAACATTACTACATTAAGAATTTTATTCTAGAGGACGTTACAAACAACGAGTCCCAATGCTCCTTAGGCCCCCTTATGGTATACCCCCTTTCTGCCTTTCTTCTCATATGACCGGGGAGTTGTGACCTGGTGCTTGGCCAAATATCGGAGGTTGGAAAATCGACAATTTCCTATCAACGTCCTTGGTGCATCCTCTCAAAACTTGCGATCGTCGATCATGCTTTCTGCTTAGCCCTTGATTCCTCAGCTCTTTATTGATAGCGGGCCAGCCCCCTTAACAGAGCCCTCCAATCAGAACCCTCCAGTCAGAGGTTTGTAATCAACAATTCCTTTTTGATACACAACACAATTGTCGAGCATCAGTCGCTGATCACCCTCCGTGCTTAGCCCCTGGTTCTTTTAGCTCTTTATGTGACTGTAGGCCATCCCCTTTATCGCACTTTCCTATGTGTGCACTCTGTTACAAAATGTCGATTCTCCTCAACCTCTAATTTTTTATTTCTTATGTGATGGCATCACTACCACGTGTCACCTTGTGGGTGGTGACATGTGTCACCCTGTTTTGGCCCGTTATGACCCCTCGATACGTTGAATTTGCATGCCACATGTCCGATGTTCTGCCACGTCATGCTGACGTCAGAGCTACCGTGGATTTATCGAGACCAATGGTATTTTGCCACATGGCCTTCTAGAGGAGAGAGAAAAGGCCCACCTGCCCTTTGTTTTTCGTTGATCTCCTTTGTAAATCGCTTTCGACCTTCTCGGTGCTTCAACACTAACATATCGCAACTCGCGATGTCGCAATATTTTAGAGTTGTCACCCTGCTGGCACGTCAATAAGCCATGATGTTCTGAGCGTGATTGTCAATCGTTGATTTCCATGGACCCCCAACTACTGATATGTCGATATCGCTTGTGCACCTCTGACATTTGCAATCGTCGACATGCGATATTGTTGGAACCTTCGATCTTCGATATCAGTGATCATTGTTTGTTGGTTTTCTCTGCCCTCCCCTGCTGCTGCTTTCAGAAAACTCCAATTGTGATTTGCGATATGCTCTCAGACCTCCGATGTGCGATTCTTTCCTCCTTTTAAAGGTGACAAAACCCCCATCTTTAATAGGCCATATCTTCTGATTCTAGGGTCCATTTGAGGAGTTACATATACTGTTGGAAACATTATTCGGAGCACTATCCAATGGAGAGGGTTTGATTCTGATTTAGCTTTGAGATATTCTATGGTTTGGGAGATGGATGCAACTTTTCTTTTCTTTTGCACCTTTTTTACAGCTGAAAACCAATTTTGCAGTGAATGACAACATATAGCAATATTATAGGGTTCAAACCCTTCCATGATCAATTCTTCTACACAGTGAAATAGGACCACAAATCTATTCGAAAGAGGATCATCACTGGAATCCACAGATTAGGTATACGAGTAGCTCAACAGACACTTTCCCAAGGTGATCAATGTATAACGTTTGTTATATTAAACTTCAGTGCAAACCCCAACATGTATTACCCAGTTGAATGTTCTTGTAAAGTTTTAGACTGTGTCAAGATGATGTCAAGATCAGATATGCCTTGGTTTTGAATAGTATGAAATTGTTGATTTGGATTCATGACTTGATGTTTCAGAAATGTGTATGTTGTAAAACAAGTTCATCAAGTGTATGTGCAAGTTCATTGATGCAGGTCTATGTCATTAGGTCCCTTTTTGGATTTCCTTCATCAAACCTTACGAATTTTAGAATTGTAGGGCTTTGCAGATCCAACGAATTCCACCAAAGTGAATGTGGCCAAGAATAGAAGATAAACCACGTATGCAGATAATATTGTTCAGAGAGAACCACGCTTACATACATTCAGATTCCAATCAAATTTGGGAAGATCAAATAGCAGCTGGAGTTTATTCTTCATTGTGTATAGAAACAAGGTTGAATGGGCTTGCAATTCCTTCGTTGGTTAGAAAATCATTAAAGGAAATTTCAACTTAAAAGTGCCCATGAAATTTTCATGTAATTTCCATGTCATAATATATAAACCAATCAAAATCCTTTAAATTTAAAAAGAGGTACATGTAAATATTTTGGAGGGAAAAGAAGAAAAACTATTTTTTTGAATTGTATTTTTGGCTTATCTCCTTATAGGTTTACTCAAATTTCAAGTGTAGACACTCATTGGATGAGGAATTATATTCCACATCTAACGCATACCCATTATGCATACTTTTGAGAAGACCCACATTGATAAAAATTGAAGATACATTAAAAAAGTGTGTTGAACACGCTTTTTTAGTGTATCTCAATTTTTATCAATGTGGGTCTTCTCAAAAGTATGCATAATGGGTCATCATTGGATGTGGAATTTAACTACGCATCTGATGAGTGTCTACACTTGAAATTTGAGTAAAGCTATAAGGAGATAAGCCAAAAATACAATTAAAAAAATAATTTTCTTATTTTCCCTCCAAAATTCATGTCTATTATTTTATTATTTTTCCTTAGGAGGCCACTTCTAGGCTAAAATTTCTTCTAATGGGTGTTCTAACAGTGAGTCGTGATACCTATGACTATGACACGTTGTTTCCCAAGAGATGTGCCATACAAAACTTCGGCTATGTCTTCAAAGCCTCAAAATCATGCTCAGAAATTGTTGGAGATGTGACCTGCAAGAGGAAAACGAAACCCTAAAACAAAAATAGCAAAAGAAACCCCAAACCCTCAATTCATCCAATCGTCATGATCCCTCATAGCCACAGGTACAGAATGAATCTCCACCAATTCAATACACCTTTGCAATTTGGATGATGCCTTTATATAATTAATGGCAATGCCAAAAGAAAGAACCGACATATTTGTTTTAGCGGAATATGGGGCCACATCTCTAATGAAGCCAACTTATGGAAAAATTTGTAATTTGTAATTTTGATTTGACCTGAAATAAACTTCACAAATATTGATTTTCTTCCACGTTTCCAATTCATGATTTTTCTTCCATGTTTCCAACTTTGGAATATTATAGAACAATCCTTGTTTTTCATTATGGTCCTTATATTTAATATTAATACAAAGTATTAATATGTTGGGACCCTTGATTTTTCTAGGCAAC
Source organism: Pinus taeda (assembly GCA_000404065.3). NCBI lineage: Eukaryota > Viridiplantae > Streptophyta > Pinopsida > Pinales > Pinaceae > Pinus > Pinus taeda. The sequence goes on along the minus strand of APFE031244370.1, from coordinate 122,626 downwards.
ATTTTTAAATTAAGAATGTAATGATACACACACCAATTAACCATAGAATTCCACATTCAACTGACCCTATGATACCACCTCATCACTGATAGTTGTTAGTGAGGGTCTCTAAGTTAAGCACACTGATCTTTTGCTCCAAAAACGTCAACAAAAGACGAGGTTTCTTCATCGTCCAACGAACACAAACACTAGGGCTAGGGTTTCATTCCTGCAACCTCTCATCTACCTAATACATGCACTTGTTCTTGCTTTGACATCAATGACCTATTGCACACTTACTCAATCATCTTGTAACTACCACTTTGACATCAACGACAACATGCTCAACATCCATAACTAGTCGACCTAATCTACAACAATTAAACTCTAGATTTTAGGTATGTTTATGTTGTTTTGAAATTGAATTTGTGCTAGGTGGATGATGTCCTAGTGTGGATATTCTATATTGGACATTTGTTGATTGTTGGAGTGTTGAAGAGTAACCCTAGATCAGTGGACAAGAAGGTCGTTGGACAACAGTGAGTTGGGTGAAGTTTTGGTATCCTTAGTAGCTCCTTGATAGACAAAGGATGCTACTAGAGGAGGAAAATTGGAGCTCAAGGTTTGGAAAACCAGAGGATTAGTTTATTGGAGCCCATGGTCATCATTGGAGAAGTGACATTTGATGGTGATAGGTGGTAGCCCTCTTGCCCTATGTTAGTCTTCATTGGAGCAGCATAGGAAGACTATAGTGGGAAGACAAGTCCCAAAAGAGTTGAGGAACAACAGTGGGCATAAGTCCCTATGTGTTGATTATAGATGGAATTATGATCAGCTAGAGGGACTATTGTGGATAGTCGAGATTAGGTGGCCAAATGGACTTGGAGCATTGATAGAGGTAGGTGTTGCAGATTGGGAGAGAAGGACCCGCAGGAGTACAAGATAAGAAAAAGAAATTATGATCGTGCACTACATCAGCGAGACCGTCAAATTATATTGTATTTTGTATTCTTTTACTTGTGGATATTTGAGGGTCATTATCCCTGGTACGGGAGCCCTAAGACTTTTTTATTATATTATTTGGATTAATATAACGAAGATTGGGATATTGTACAAAATTGTGTAAAACGTTGTGTATACTTTGTGCACTAGTAGATTTATTTTTGTATTGTTTTGTTGTGCAACCTAGCTTCATTGTGATTCTTGGTTCGGTAATGTTAATATTTAAGATTCTATCCTATACACTAGGATCATGAAAAAACAACCTTAGTCAGTGTCTCCTACTCTTTACGAACTTTCACCGATGGGAGGAGTCCTAGTATTGAGGAAATCACCCAAGATGATAGGATCAATGACAAGATATGTAGTGACTTCCAAGGCCCATTCAAAGGAGAGGCTTAATATGAGGTACACTTGCTTCAATGAAGCTTAATGGCTCTCCAATAAATACCTAAGTGATAAATCAAGATCTAGGGATTTATGATGATACAATGAGGTTAGGTATATCTAGAAATAAGATCTCTAAGATGATATAGGACCTCACAATAAGCTCATGGAAATAAGCAACTACTTCTGATATAGGTGTTGCTAAAATTGATAGACCTATAGTCAGTCCACACAAGACCTATGGTTTATGACTTATTGTGGGAAGTAGACCTCCTAGGTGTACACTAGGTCAAGGTAGGACAATGAAAGGGTCAAAATGATAAACTTCTTTTGAGTTTTATATGCAAATTACCTCAAGAATACCCTTCAACAAGACATTCAAGGTCATTTTCAGGATTGCAGCTAGGGATATGGTACAAGGGTAGCTATGATGAGGGAATCCCACATCTTGGGTGTATGAATGTAGGAGGGAGAAATCGTGGTACATGAGTTACCCTTACCTTTGTTTTCCCACCCTTATTCATATTCCTTTTTCCTTTTAATGATTTTTATTCCTTTTACTACTCGGGGCTCGAGGGAATGAGAGCATGATGTGTATGATGTAACAATGATCACCCCCTTAAGGTTTGACAGTTCATCGCCCAACAAGGGTTGGGAGAATCATGGGTTCCTTAATTATGCAGGAGGCACTCATAGGGGCCCTATGGACTAGGGTGATGGCCATAATGATAGGGGGTAGATCTCATGTTTGTATTTTTCCCGCATGCTAAATTTTTAAGTCCCAACCATATTTTTCATTTTGTGGTACATTTCATGTTGTAATTGTCCAAATTATGCTTTTATCTTTCTTTCTAGCTACATCAAACTCTAGGGAATCATTCCAGACCCAACTCAAAGTGTGGACAAGGGGAGGGGAGGCTAACACCTAGTGGGCCCTGTTACCCACCATTTTGTGGGTAATATGCCTAGGAGAAACTTTTCTGCAAGATGGTCCTCAGCCGATAGCTAGCAGCCACCAGCTAGCTCATTGTGCCATTTCTCCGCCACCTAAGCAAGCCATGTGGTCCCTCACCCATCTGCTATGATCACATGTTTGAAGGTGGGCCTCTCGAACCTAAAGGTATGCCTTGTCATTTCAAAATTGGGTATTGTAGCTTGCTTATCATGGACACTTCTAGACATGGATTAATGGGGGCATTCGGTGGAAAGAATGGGCTAGGTCTGTATTTTTGTCCCTTAAACCCATTTTAGCAATTAACCTTGGATTCTAATCCCGTGGGATCTCTTTTACTAACCATTTGGTTCCAGGGATGGTATTTCACGGGAAAACCCAATTTTAGTTGCATGGTCTTGCTCCCTTATCTATTATAACACCCTCTTTCCATTCATTATTACCCCATTCATCATTTCTCCCACCTGGTTCCACATTCCTCCAATGGGTCCACATATGGTTAGCTTTCCTCTTCCCCTTGCCCAAACCTTGGGTCATGGCCTGGAATGAAGCTCAGAGGTTGATGCAAATGAAAAGAAAGATAAAAGCATATATGGCCACATTCAACAGGAAAGTGTACCACAAAATGCAAAAGATGGTCGGGAGAAATACATTTAGCATGTCGGAAAAAACCAATGCATGAGCTCTACCCCATCATCATGGCCATCACCCTATTTCTTACAGGGTCTATGAGCCTTCTTTATCATATAGGAACCCATAATTGTCCCAACCCCTGGTGGGTGATGAATGCACCATCTTAAAAAGGACATTCCACTGCTATATCTTACACATCATGCTCTAACACCTTGATCCTCGAGCAGTTCATCAAAGAAAATCATAAAAAGGCAAAAGGCATAAAAGATTGGTGGAAAAATCAAGGTCAGGGCACCTCATGTACCATCATTTCTCCCTCCTATATATTATAAACCCAAGCCTGGGCTTCCCTCTTATTAGTTACCCTTGTACCCTGACATGTGACCTAGGGCTACCCCTTTTCGTCCCATATTTCATTCACCATATATGTCACATGCCACCACCTTTTGCAAGATGTACCTTGAATATTTTCCCTTTAGAAGTACAAACCACCTAATAGGGTGCTTGGTTAACCCCATTTGGAGTTTAAGAGACATTGGAACATCCCGAAGACCATTATGGAAGGGAAGGCCATTATGAAGTCCCCACCTGTGGTCCATGATTAGGTAATCTCACTTACTCAATTTCTTTAATGACTTCTTGTATTGGAAGGCTAGGGAGCGCATTGGATCTTATGCAGGATTACAGGTGGTTTCCATTTGGGGTTGGGTCTCCCTATACAAGGTCCTAATACTCCAAAGGGATACATTGTCACATGTAGGGTGAGCGTTGAGAGACATGGGCCTCCATAGTAGCAAATTGCACTCCACGGATCCCCACATCCATTCAATAATTGCTCGTGGTTCACTTATTGGATGAGGAGGATGCACCTAATCCATCATGCCTAGCTGGCCCCAGATCTACACCATAAAATTGGCAGATGGTCTAGGACTTGCATTATGATGTGGCATCACCTACACCTTCATCCTAGTCCTTTCACACAATCTACAACATCTTCAATTTGTTTGGAGACCCATGAGGACACTTGTGTGCCCCCACATGTCATTTGGGGCACCACAGGTTATTACAAGGGGCCAACCTATTGTCCACATCTTATGAGGGTCCTATTCTTCATTGTGGCACCCATGGACCTCTGTAGGCCTCTTAGAGGGCCCTACAACATGCATATATTATTATTTGACCTCTTGAGAGGTTTAATTTTTCATTTATGAGGTATTTTGGTGGGCTTGTCACCAAAAGTTGTATTATTAGAACATTATTTTATTTTTTGGGCTTATGTAGGCCAAGGAGACTAAAATGAACTCCTAAGTTGTGTATAAATACAAGTGATATTAGTTCATTTCTCATCATCACTTTGCCTTGGATCTCTTACCTCTCTTGAGATTTTCACACCTTTTTAAGGATGAATTTGAGCTTTATGGATGAGTTTTGATATATGGATATTGGTCTATCTTCTTTTAGAGCTTATTTATTGTCAATTGTGAATGGCTAGATATACTCTATTACATGTAAGTACGTGCCTTTGATGGTATTCTTGTTTACGTTTTTCATATATGTTGGACTGGGATTTTCATTATTCTAGGGCTAATTGTTGCATGCATGTTGGCTTGAGGGGAACTGACCCAAGTTCAGCGTTAATTACCCAAAAAAATCCCTACACTATAGCCCTTTCGGCATCAGCCCACGGAGCGCGGACCGAAGTCTCACCTGAAGCAGTATGGGAGGATGCTGGAACCAAGTTTCCACACCCTGAGATGGTCATGATGTCATTTAATTCTCTTTATCCCTGCCTTTGCGCAGGTCTCTTCGCTCTAGGGCTTGCCAGTCGAGCCCTCTATTCCGTCCTTCAATACCTCCGCAAAAGGGTTTGGCTTTCCTTTGCACAACCCTAACCCTTGATTTAGACCCTTTCGTACTACTAGGACAGCGTACCGTGCAGATTCCTAAACTAGTCTAAGTGTCTTACTTATCTTATTAGATACTCACAGTTAGCACCGCATAAGCAGATATTCTTATATGCTTTCAATTATCCAGCATAATCATACACATTCACACATCACATAAGCATTATAAAGGAAATTCATACATAAAATGATAAGATGCATTAATCAGAACAAAGACACATAAATTGTGGAATACTTCTCTTTATTGATATCTTCCAAGTGATTACAGACTCTATTCACCCTACGCACACAGCTGCAAGGGTTCGTGCACTCAGCTACAGACTTCTACTCTAGGCCTATGCACACTCAGCTACAGAGCCTCTACCTATGCTACAACCCAAAACTTAGTCTTCTTACTTCAGAGCTATCAATCTCTTATCTTCTCTCTCCATAACTACTTAGAGCTTAGCTCTTTTTATACAATCCCATGGCCCACGGAATATGTGTAGATCTCTTACAACCGACTTTACTTTACAAAAATAAGGGCAGACAACCCTTTATGACTTTAAAACCTACGTGCTTTGTGACCACAAAATGTAGAGTCTTTACAAGTTTCTTACAAAATTTGACCAAAATATGGGCTTTTAGCCCCAAAACTACCCTTTGGGGGATCCCGTTCCCAACAGACCCCCACCACAAACATCGTGACTCACCCTTGAGTCACTTAGTAGGCGTGGATATCTTTGTGCGAAGTCCTTCCAGGTCGACCCGTATGACCACAACTTCGGTCGTGCACTGAGCTGTCGCCTGCTTCACGCCTTCCATTGTCTTCTCGGTCGCTGCTCCTGCGCTGTCAGCCTGAAGCTTTTGTTGCATTGATCGCAGAGTCGCAAGCTTACCTTCGATATTCCCTGTCACTGCGTAGGCCTCATCCAGCCAGGGCTTTAGTCTTGCCTTGAGCACTGCTTCATTATGCAGCGTTGTGTCCACTTGTTCATTTAGTTGCTTGATCTCCTGCAGCTTAGCTAGTCTCTATGTTAGCGTAACGGTTCGCACTGTGCCCTTAACCTCATCATAGGGATGTTGTAGCTCACGCTCTTCCATCTCTAGACTTTGTACGCTAGGGTCCTCCTGCAAGCTTGTCAGGACCTCAAATGACTGTTCAAACAATTGTGTGCAGTTTTCTACTGCACTATCCACCGTCGCTACTGCTTCTATGACAACAGTCGCCCATTGTTCCTTCACTTCTAGTGGAGTTGAAGGCTAGGCCCTCAGCTGTAACTCTATAATTTGTAGGTTCAACTCCAATTGAACCCCTGCCATCTCACTCCGAGTGTTGTGCACCCCTGTGGCCAACTTCCAAATGCGTACCTCAACTGGATCTTCCTCTGGAATGGCCAACTCTGGGACCATTCTGCATGCCTCCTCAATGACCTGCAAAATGTGCTTTGTTTGATTGGTCGCCTCGATCTCAGCAGTGATGGCAACATTTCTTTGTAGGGCCATTTGCTTGTTATTGATCCATTGTTCATTGATCACCTGGAGGGCGCGATGCTCTTGCGCCCTCAACTCTACAATTACTCCATCCTAGAAGAGGTGGAGCGCTTCACGCGAGAGCGCTGCTAGGTTCAACCCTACTGCCTTTAGGGTGTTGATAGTGGGCCTGTCAGCCTCATTCTCTGTGGTGAGTGCTCCATTCGATAACACTATCACACTGGAAGTCTTCATGCACAACATATCGGCAGCCTCTAAAGTGCTGATAGCTAGGCTGGTAGAAAATTTGCTAGCCTGCGAGCACGGTTCTACAGCTCCTGCAACCTTGCCTGGATAGCCCCCAGGATGATTTTTTGTTGTTGTTCGAATTGCTACAGGGCCTCCGGGGTGACATCCTTGACTATGTCACTGATATCATGTAAATCACCCTTTGTCAATGTGATGGGGTCCTGCGAGGTCTTGGTCACCTTTGATTTCTTCCTGGACCCTCCCTTCTCTAGCTCCCTTGGGCATTTGATGCAAGCGGACGTCTCTTGAGGGTTCGCGTTGTGTTGCTCATCTGTCTCCTCCTCGGTCTTAGGGGAAGGCGATATCGTGCCTTTATCAGAGCCTCACTCTGTCCCACATGTCTGCTTCCTTGTTTGCTTCGCGGCCTCACGCTCTGCCTAAGCCTTATCAACAGCCTCCTTCTTCCTCTTTTTGGTAAGCTGTGTCATCTTCAGCTTGGCCTCCTCCTTTTTCTTTTGCAAGGCATACTTGCTTTCGCCCACTGCCAAATCTGTTGTAGAGCGCCACTCTACCAGCCATTGATTAAGCCCCACATCAATGGCATCATCTGTTGCCAGATAGGGCAAGTTGTACCATTTCTACACAGGGTCCTTTCGTGCCCTGATGGATACTCGATGGAAGTCTATCTTAAATTCAGCATAGCCCTATAGGTTGTCGTACACCGTAGGCAAAAATCATGGCTTGCGATTGATGGCCATCTGAATGTTGATTTCCATCAAGATCCAAAAGATCTTGATGTCCCTGACTTGTTGTGCTCCCTTGGTCTCCCACAACGAAGTGTATTTCGCTGCTTCAGGGAGGTCTAGCGTGACCGAAGGGAACTGGCTATCCTCTGGCAGCTCCCACACTACCAGCACAATTGACAGCAAGAGCCACACGTAGTGGAACGTCTTGCTGAGCTCTTGTGCTTCGCAGCAATTTGCCAAGAACTCTCCGCGAAGGTAGTCCAAATAGTTCAGCTGGACTCCTTCAGCGTACTGTGTTGTGAGCACAATAATAGGCATTGGCACCTCATCGGTGCGACACTTCCTCATGACCTTCCCCACTAAGATCTATGTAGCTACCTTCATAGCAGGGTCACAGATACTAGATATAGCATATCTGTGCGGCTTATTCACCAGCTTAAATTTTTCTTTCATTGATTCCATGAGAGCTTGTTCGCCACCTTTTTTACCAAAGATCATAGTAAGATTATCTCCTGTATATGGCGGTCATGTTATGTGGTGAATCAACCTATCTGTGGTGGGTATCAACTCCTCCAGCGACAGACACCCATCATGCACCAAGCACAATAGTTGCTTGATGACCAAAAATTGTTACTGGGGTGTGGTAGTGCGACACCCATAGTAGGTTGAGCAACCCTGCCTTCTCTACTCCCTTAAGCCACCTTCACGGCTCCAATGCGGTCATTTCCGAATTCTTATCAATGATGCGGCGCATCAGCTGCTCAGTCACCAAATGTGGGAACTTCTCGTGGTCCGCCAAGTCCCAGTCTTCAAGTTTCAGCAGCGGCACTCGTGCCAAGCACGGATCGTCGAAAACAATTCTGTCTGGTAGCAAAGGGGTTTGTAGGGGAGTCTTGCTCTCATTAATGTCCTTTGGCACCTTGGACTTAGGCTTGCGTGGAGGGACATACTCCAACAACTGAGTAATATGGTTCGTGCCCTAGGTTTCAACCTCCTCGACTTCAACTCCCACATCCTCATCATCCATCGAGATGTCTTCAATGTCTTCTTCCTCTGCTTCTAAGTTTATGGCTTTTCCCTTCTCTTGTGCAGTAGGCTTCGGTGGGTTTCTTCTTAGTGATGCGTGCATCAATATGGCAGGCTGCTTGCCCTTCTTATCCTTCACGATTTCCTTGGTTGGGGTCGGCTTTGGTCTCGATGTCCTCGACGATTTAGGGACCACCACCAATACTTCAACCACTTTCGGAGCAACTACTTCTGCCTCTATTTCCATTTCCTATTCTGCCTCCTCTACTACTTGTTCGGTATTTATAATTTCTGCGAGTGCTGACGTAACACTTTCTAATAGTGCTCGTGTTGTCTCTGGCAAGTTTGCAAGTTCGAGAGTCTCCTTGAAAGTCTCGAAGAATTCTCAGTTCATGGGTGCCTGAGAGCTCAACAACTTAATTCTCAAAATTCCAAGTGTTTTTCGTTGGACAACCACTTGTAATTTATAGGGCATTTTGAATTCAAATCAAACCATTCCCCCCAAATTCGGTCCATGAAATGCCGGCTGCGCACTCCGTTTGGCCACATTTCAACCGTCAAATCATGAATAGTGACCTTAATGGTCACTTTCTGGCTGACCTGTGTGATTCCTCCCTAGGTAGCGCAACTACCTCCATGCTGCTGTGGACCCTGTGACACGTCCTTACTTCGTACCATCCTCTAATCGCATAAGTCTCCAACCCGGGCAGTGTAGTTTATAGTCCCACACTTCCTTTCAGCTGCCTAGACCGCTAAGACTGTGCTACCTTCATCTAGTCACATGGTTAGACCACCAGAGTATGGCTTCTATCAATCGCCATTCACCTTTCCTAGGAAGGGATCTCCATTCAATTTGACTAGTTGTATTGCTCCTCCGTCGGTAATCTCCTTAATGACATAAGGCCCTAACCAGTGCATCTGGAACTTTCCTGGAAATTTATCAAACTTACTATCATATAACAAAACCAGGTCATTTACCTTAAAGGTGCACAACTTAATATGTCGATCATGCCATGCCTTTTCGTGCTATTTTTGGACTTGTTGATGAAATCTAGCTAGAAATCTCTCTTCCTTAAGTTCATCCTGTTGTGCGAGCCTTTACTTCAGGGCTCTGTGATTTGTCATACCTGTGAGTGCTGCTATGCGCAGACTAGGCACAATATATTCCTATAGGTATTACCGCTTAAACGGCATAGACAAGCCTAAAGGGGGTTTGTCTAGTCAACTTTCTACATGTCGTTCGATAAGCCCACAATACTGCAGGTACGTGTAGGTCCCAATCACTTCATTGAGCATTACAAACCTTGGTCAGCATGTTTTCAAGCACTTTGTTGAACACTTCCACTATCCCACCAGCCTGTGGGTGATAAGGCGTGCTCTTCTGGTGATATACCTGAAATTCCTCCATAGCGCACTAATTGTCTCATTCAGAAAGTGCGTACCGTGATCACTCATTAAGATCTTTGGACAGCCAAATTGCACTAGTACATGTTCAAAGAGGAACTTTGCAGTAGTCGCACCTGTTCAATCCTTCACAGTTTGTGCCTCCGCCCAACGAGTCAAATATTTCGTCGCAGTGATAATGTATCTAGCTCCTACCTTTCCTTGGGGTTGAATGGGTCCCACAAAATCTATTACCCATTTCTCAAAGGGTTGCAACGTCATTTGTGGATTCAAAGGCATCTCATCCCTCCGCGATGGCCTTCTAGTCCTTTAACACACATCACAGACCTTACAATATACTTTTGAATCTTAATGGAGGGTTGGCCACCACAACCCTGCTCGTAGAATCTTCTGCATGATTGCTATTCTTGCATAATGTCCTCCCGTGGCACCCCCATGAGCATCCACAAGGATGGTGATTCTTTCAAACTCAGGTACATATCATTGCAATATCTCATCAAACCCCATTTTGTATAGATACTTAGCTATGACAGAGAAATTTGCCGCGTGCACCACTAATTCCTTCTTCTACTGGATAGTGTATCCTTCCGGAGCAGTTCCTGTCGTTACAAGGTGTATTATATATCCAAAATGACCATCCGCGACACGCACTGCAAATAGTTGTGCATCACGCAGTCCTCCCTCCAAATTAGTGGGCTCTTCTCCTGTTTCCATGTGCAACAGATGGTCTCATCCCACGTCCAGTCGTCTAGGCTTCACAATAACCTCAAAATCATATTCCTGGAATAATAACAACCATCTGCAGATTCTCCCCCCCAACACAAGCTTATTAACCAGGAACTTCAACGCAGAATGATCTGTGTACATCTTAAAATGACCTCCCAACAAATAATGTCTAAAATTTTGGAGCGCATATTCCATGGCTAACCCTTCGCGCTCGATAGTGGAATAGTTCTTCTCTGCTTTAGATAACCTTTTGCTTGCAAACGCGATAGGGTGGTCCAAGTCTTCTCCACTAGCCTGTGTCAGTACTGCTCCCAGCATTATACATTATGCATCGACATGTACATGAAACTACTTCCAATCTAAGAAGACTAGGATCGGCGCAGTGACCATCTTTTCTTTCAATACATCTAGGCTCTTCTTACAGACTTCGTTCCAGTAGAACATGACATCCTTCTTCAACAATTTCTCCATAAGCGCGGTGATCTGGGCATAGCCTTTGATAATTTTTTTGTAATATCCCGTATGTCCCAAGGTAGCGCGCGACTGTTTTACACTCCTCGACGTTTCTAAGTTCAGTATCACCATGATCTTCGCAAGATCTACCATCATTCCCTATCTGCAAACCACATGACCCAGCAGGGTCCCGAAGGGAAAACAAAACAAGCACTTGTTCAAATTGAGCGTGATCTGGTATCTTCGACACGTATCCAACATCAGGCGCAGGCTTGCTACATGGCGTTTCACCAGCCCAAACACAGTCCAATCATCAAAGTATACCTCCAAGAACTTATGAATAAATTCCTTGAACACAACAACAACTACGCGCGAGAAGATCACAAGCACATTCTTCAATCCAAACGGCATTACAGTATTTTGAAAAAAACCCCACTCAGTTGTGAAGGTTGTCTTGCTCCTATCCTCCAACGCAATTTTGATCTGGTGGTAGCCCGAGAACCCGTCAGTAAAGGAATATGATTCTTGACTGCCTACACTGTTGAACAATTCATCAGTGAACGAAGTTGGGAAAGGATCATGTACGCAAGCGTCATTCAACTTTTGGAGATCCACGCATATCCTTATCTCATCCTTTTGCTTCTTCTCCTATGCCACCATTGGGCTTACCTAGTCAGTTTCTTCCACAGGCTCAATAATGCCTGTCGCGAGCATCTTATCTGGCTCTAAGTGGACCTTCTCCTTATACTTTGGATTGAGACGGTAAGGCCTTTACTTAACCGACTTCGCATCAAGCTTCAACGTGATCTTCATCATACCTACGTCCCCGATTATCCCCTTCAAATCCATGAACTTGGTAGGGAATAAATCCTGGTATTCGCGGAGCAATTCAGCGACCTTATCCACCGTCGCATCATCCTAGTAATCTCTGATCTTCGCGAGTTTGGGTCCTGCCTCTGTACCAATATTTACCTGTTTTGTTTTCCACAGTGCAGTTATATCCAGATTCTCAACCTGTGGTCCTTTAACCTCGTGATGACCTTCTGTTTCAGGGATGTTAATCTTTCACAGATCCTCATCTTCTTCTTCAGTGGTTACATTATAGCATTCTAATGCGTGACTCAGCTGAGTAGCCCATTCAGGCTAAATCAGGTCTAAAGGATCCTGTGGTATCCTAAATATTTTTGCTTTCACCTCTTGTAGCGCTTCATCAATACTGTCAAACTCGTCTTCAAAATTGAATGTCATCATGAATCCTTCGCACAGGATATCCCATTCACCTGTCCCATGGTGGAGCTCGGTTTCTACATACCAGTTCATTGGGACAATATCCAGGGTATGAAAGAACAAGTGCACCCATTCAGGTTGGGGCTTCTCTCCATAAACCTCGGCCCATTTTGGTCAAGTGTGCACGCGGTTCATCCTGCCCATCATACTTGTCTGTCATTCACTTCTTTGGCTTCCCAAAGAGAGTTCTCATCATTCTCCTACATTTGCACTAATCATCAAAGCTTCCCTTGTGTGTACCCTACCACCTTGCGGGCGTAGCGCACAGTGCCCAGTCCAATGCCTAGAACCACTGCTTTTCTGGTACCTCCCTTTCAAATGCATCCAAAAAAAATATCTATATCATTCAAACCATCATAAGTGGGCAGATTTCTTACCTCTGACGACACACATTGCAGCGACTGGGTCATCATGTTACAGCTTAGTGTAGTTACCTCACGTAATTGATTCTGCTAGCGTTCTAGTTCCTCATCAGAGTTTGAGGTGCATTAAATCTCGTGATCCCATGTAATTCGTCCATCTGTTGTTGGATTTACCCAGTCTTGGTCTCACAATGTTATCTTATAGATACAATCCAAATCATCATCGCTCTCATAATCGTGGGCTGGTTCAGTATAGCACGATCCCTCAGCAGGATCTAGGGGTTCTATCACACGTAATGATTTCTTCTCAAATATAATCTTTCGCTTCTTTAGATTGATTACCTTGTTCATATTAGTAGCCCAATCAATTCTGAGGAGTGCAGGGTAGGGGTTGCTGTCATCCACAATTTCTATTACTTCAAAATCAGCGAGCGCGCTCACACCTTCAATATCCACAGTCATCCCCTGCAGCCGCCCCACGGGGATGATCTTCTGCTGATTCACCATCCTTAGCTGAATCAGAGACCATTGTAATGCGGGTTTCCCCATCTATTCCCAAGTCTGTTTAGGTAGGACGTTCACATCTAACCCCAGGTCCAAAATAACTTGATCCATCTCATACTCTCCTATCTGTGCAGTCAGTCTCATCTCCTGTCCCATTCTTGTTTTATGCTTACCTATCTTTCACACTACGTGTGGCTCAGTCAGAGTGTTTCCAGCTCATCTATTTATGAGCTCCTGTAGCCCCTTCACAACCTTACGATCGCGCAATAACTTCATACAAGTTTCCAGGAAAGTTGTAAGCATAGAAGGGTCCATCTCCTGATCAGACTTATCCTTGCTTCCTGAGGTGGAGGCCTCAACAAAGCTCTTCTTCGCTTCCATGAAGGTTTCGCGTGCGTGTTCCAAATCAAACTCAATCTCCTTTGTTGGATCTTTGTGAACCCACATACCATCTTTTGGTTGTTTCCCCTTGTCATCTCCTATTGCGATTCCACTTCGGAGCACTATATTCACGTTCGGATCCTCTTTGCACGGCTCAGACCTCATCATCTGCAGGTTCTAAGTAGGTTGTGGTGGTAGTGCCCCTTTGTCACATATCCTTGCTATTAGCGTAGGAAAGTCTTTCATTTCATGATCAAACAGAGTGCAATACTTGCACGACGGACGCGTTGGGTTGGTACAATCACGGCCATAATGTCCTGGTCCTCCACAATTGTAGCAGATCAACTATCCCTGACCTCTACCAGGTCCTCCTCCGCCTCAGCCTTGTCTGGGCCCCTGAAATCTTGTCCTCGCCATCCCTATGCTCTGGTCAGGGGGCCGCGTTTCTGCCTGTACCTTATAGGCTAGAGTTCTATTCATCATCAATTCATAACTCCTGCAATTATGCTCGTCATGTCCTACCGACCTACAAAAGTTGTAGAACAGTTGTTGCGGTGTCTATACAAACTTCCACAACAAATGACAGTTATCAGTGGCATGTTTTCCTTCTACCTAACATATAGCGCACCACAATGTAGACCCCGCGCTTGGTCCTGCTTGAGATTCTGGCCTCAAAGGCATTGGTCCTCCTCCTATAAGGTAGTTCGCAAAGACTGGACAATGGTCTTTGTCATGCCCCTGACTCTTGCATTTCAGACACCATAACTCTTCGCGCACCTCTGGTCGAACTGTCCTGTCCTGCTTCAAGCTTTGAATCGCAAGACAAAGATTTTTCAACTGCGCATGGATCTGCTGAACCCCTAGATTTGGATCCTGCATCAGTGTTTCATGCAACCTCATTGTGATCTCCAAGGCCTCTACCTGAGTTGTTATCTTCTGTTGCGACAGCGCAACCCTTAAGTGTGGCAGGAGCGAAGCCACAAACCACTCGCGATGTTGTCCATCTGTTAGGTTCATGTTAGCTTTGCAGATTGTACACTTCAACCTCTGATCAAGTTGCCAAGGTGTCTTGCCTGGTTGGATCGCGATTTATTTGAACCCTATAATAGACTATGCTTCAGATTTAGGCCTACTAAATTCTCTATTCAGTGTTGTCTGGATGTCTGCCACTCCACCATTTGGGTTATCATTAGCGTACTTGATATACCAGGTTAGCGCGTGATCTTGCAAAGCACTAACCAATGTCTCCTTCTTCATGTTGTCATCTGTAACGCCCTGAGCTTCCCATACAACTTTTGCAACGAACCAGAATTGGTCTGGGTCCTCATTCCTCAAGCCTTTGAACAAAGGTAGCTTCACTGAATTCACCATACTGAACTGCGGTGGAGGTGGAGGTGGTACGGGTGAAGTTGTAGGTGATGGTGGTGAAGTTGGAGGTGGTGTGGGTGGAGGTGGTATTCGCAAGAATCCTTTCCTTATAAACTGAATAACACTTCGCGGAGAAACTTGCACTATTCCCTCTTCGTCACCTTGTGGAGGTGAAATCAACGGACTATATTCAGGACCCTTTTTCCCTTTGTTTATGTAAGTTTTTCACTTCGCGTAGCCTCAAACATCAAGGTAGCTACATAACCCTCTTTTCGCATAATAATATTTTAATCCAGGTACTTAAAGATTTCACGTACTTACCTTGCAGTCCTTTGAAAAAGCGTTGCTTCGCCTCGCTATAACTGACTGAGGTGTCAACTACAAATTCAATTACAAATCCTCCTATGACACGATCGAGCCAATGATTGATAGTGCAGGTGATCTTATCCTCCGATGCTTCCAACCTTCGCACTAGCTCCGGGGTCCATACAATAGGATCATCAAGTTTCCACCTTCCCTGGCTATCTGCTAGCTTCGCGATCCACTTGTATAGCTCAATTGGGAAGGAGCAGAAAAATATCTCATGGATCTCTGTATACAGGTACCTATCCAGGCACTATTCCTTTGTCAGTCATGGGTTCCTGTTCTCCTGCACTGCTAATTCGTGGATCTTCCTATCTAACCAGTATCCAATCCCTTTCTTAGTCGGATTCCAGTGATACGAAATCACACATCTTTTATGCAGATTCTGGTCTTGACAAGGGAACCATTTGTTGGCTTGAGGGGGCCTGACCCAGGTTCAACATTAATTAGCCAAATAAATCCCTACACTACTGGCACTTTCGGCATAAGCCCGTGGAGCAGGGACCGAAGTCTCTCACCCGAAGCAGTATGGGGGGATGCTGGAACCAAGTTTTCGCACCTGAGATGGTCGTGATGTCGTTTAATTCCCTTTATTGCTGCCTTCAGGCAGGTCGCTTCGCTCTAGGGCTTTCCAGTCGAGCCCTCTATTATGTCCTTAAATACCTCCGCGAAAGGGTTTGGTTGTCCTTCGCACAACCCTAACCCTTGATCTAGACCCTTTCGTGTTGCTAGGGCAGCGTACCGTGCACATTCCTAAACTAGTCTAAGTGTCTTGCTTATCTTATTAGATACTCACAGTTAGCACCGCATAATGCAAAGTCTTTATAAGTTTCTTACAAAATTTGACCAAAATATGGGCTTTTAGCCCTAAAACTGTTCTTTGGGGGATCTCATTCCCAACAATGCATTTACTGCTTAATATTATAGAATTTGTCTTTATTATAGCATTTCCTTCACTGTATGGGCCATGTAATAGGAGCAAAATCTCCTAGGGGTAAAATCTGACCTTGACAAGCCATTGATCTTGTACATCGAAGTGTAAATTTTGCAAAGTCACTTCTTCTTGACCTAGAAGGATAACAAAGTGATCTTGAGGCCTCCTTGACTGGGAACCAATAAATCCTACTCTTACTCAACATATACTCCATTATTCCAAAGGTGAAGGCATTGATCTACCAAGGGTGGTCAGTCAAATCCAATTTTATCACATCCTTCCTGGACTAGCCATATTGTAGTGACTAGGGCATCAATTTCTTGGCAAGATAACCATAAAAAAAATTTGATCTCCTAGGGTCTCCTGCGCTGGCCTTTCCTCTAGCACTCCTCCAATTTTGAAGCCATTCTGATGGTGGATTTGGAAGAAAAGTCAAGCCCTAGCTTCGGGATCAAAGTTCCCCTTCCATCCCCAAGGCTAGTATATCATAGGGTCAAGAAAACATATTCAAGTGAATTTTTTTTTAGTCCTTTCCCCACCTTTTCTAGTGTAAGAATATCCTCGGTTGCTTCACACCTTCCTCATATCCTAGACCGGGTCCACTTGGCCCCATGTGGTCCCGCTCCTTCAAAAGACCATTCTTCAAGAACCATCTAGGATACCAATTCTAACAAGGACTTTAGGTATTAGGGAAATCCTTCACAAGCTTATCCCCATAAACCTAACCCTCGAAATCCTCTCTTCCTTTCCCTAGAAACACGTAGTACTTTTCTTAGGAAGCAAGCAAGCTCCATCCCTAAAAATTTTCTAGGAAAGGGTTTAGGTCAATCATATCCATTGACATATCATTCATTAGTGACACCATACATATCAAGTCTCCTCCCATTGGTGAAAATATGTAAATAGAAGGGAGTCTTACCTGACGTGACAGTGGGCTAAGTCTCCATTTGTTGCCCTTGGCATAACATTTCCCCTTTAGGGATTCCCCTTGGGTCCCCTACTAGTTTGAGCGGTAAAACTTTTTGCGTCATTGTCGGGGACACGAAATGTGTGTTTGTTCCCCATATGATATATTGACATATCATTATTGGTGACTCCATTGGAAGAACAAAGCCCCAGTTCTTCATTGAACTTTAAGGTCAATGCTTGTCGGGTGAAGCAAGAATTTTTCTAGGCATCTTTAATTTCACCCTGACGAATCCTACATATGTTTAATGTATACCTCAAATAGGCTGTCATTATTTCATAAATTTCCCACTTTGGACATTGCTAGCATGATTAGACATCCAAATCATGTCGCGGGAATGATGCTATGTGGGACGTCTGTGTTTGATGGTGATCCACTCTCTGCAATTAACCACGTAGAAAAATTTAATGCACATGCTTCAAGAGAGAAGGTTCTCCACCAAGATGTCCTTATGTTATCATCCATGGGATCTCTCAGTGATCATAAATCATGGTTGCATGATCATGGACCTAGGAGAATCTCATCTATTAAAGAGTGCGTTGATGGATTTCTCAGACATCTTCAAGTACACCCTGCATTAAGCATCCAAGAGGAATCCCTCATCGAGCATCATCAAGACATTAAAAATCTAGGTAATGAGCAAGAAGACGTGTCCTCCTTGGGTCTGCACAATGAAAATAATGATTTTGAGGACACATGTGCTGGGAAGGATGAATTTAAGGAAAGTGAGTTTGAGACCAACCCTACCTTTCTCAAAGAGATTACTCCCGATGAATCCTCTTTTGAAAACCTTGAGAGAGATGATCACAATAGCCCTTTGAAAGATGACATTGAAGATTATTTCCGCATTGAAAAGGAGAAATAGGAAATTGTTGGTCCTCAATTTGATTATGCTCCCATTTACGACACCAACAAGGAGGATGATGATGAGATTGGTCTTCCCTTCCTCCCAGGCATTATTTATGATGACATACCGATTAATACACTTGGGAAGGAGAATATTCACTTTACATAAAGGGGGGTAGTTGGAAGTGATCATTTTTCATTTTAGTAGAAACCAAATCTTTGATAATAATGAAATTGATAAGGCTCCCACCTCTCCTGATTATGATTCTATGTTCAAATCACTTGAACCTTTAGATTATGATTTTGGGAAAGCACATCTCGTTGAATACAATACTTCTTTCTCCCTTTTTCCTATTGGCCATCATCTTGGGCCTTCATCAAGTGATTCCCTCACCATTGGTCATTTGATCTCAAGTAATTGTGAGCCATTTCCCCCTCCCAAGTATAGTGTCAAGGAAAAGCCCATCACTGATTATACTTTTCCTCCTTGGATGCACCCTCGGGGTTTTGATCACTCCATAGCCTGGCCTCTCTAGTGTAATCTTCATGTCCAACCTACTTGTGTTTCCATCTCGTCGGCCTCCCTTTCCTGAAAATCATAACCCGATGAAGGCCATAAGCCATGACGTAAATAATAAGGACAATGGTGAAAGTGATATGCTGGAGGTCATCATCCATCGAAATTTTATGAGCTTTGTTGTTGACATCTCTATATTTTGGTTGCATGAGAAGATCTCATGGACTATATTACATCTTTTCCTTACCTCTTCTCAATAATCATCCATATGTGGGCATCATATTTTCCCACCTCCCACCCACAACATCCTCCATGTGTTTGGGTTTTCATTTTCTTTGGGACTTGTTGCATGGGTAATCATATAGGTAGGCATATTTATATTGACTTGATGATATGCTAGTTGCACTGGATTTATGGTTACACTTAATAATAACTTCGTCATATGCATGTTAGGGTAGGATGCATTGCATGCTCACTTCTGCATTAGAATTAAAGTCATATGATATTTATCATTAGATAGGTGCATATCTGCATATTTCATTTTTTCTTGGTTTTATGGCCTAACATATCGCATGTGTGATCATGAGACATCATAAAAGCATGTTGCCCCATGTTTTTCCATCTATTATATGTGCAAGTGACAGGTCTAAGGTAACCAAGAGATTGTTGGAGTTCTCATGACCTCCCATTCGTGTAGCTTCACCCACTTCTTCAAGAGATCACATCCCAGTTGGAGCCAGATGTTACCCACCATTTTGTGGGTAATATCCCTAGGAGAAAATTTTCTCCAAGATGGTCCTCAACTGGAAGCCAGCAGCCCCTTACAACCACTATCTAGATCATTGTGCCATTTCTCCGTTGCCTAAGCTAGTCTTGTGGTCCCTCGCCTAACTTTCATGATCATATGTTTGAAGGTGGCTCTCCCAAACTTAAAGGTATTCCTTGTCATTTGGAAATTGACTATTGTAGTTTTCTTATCATGGACACTTCTGGGCGTGGATTAATGGGGGGATTCGGCGGAAATAATGGGCTAGGTCTGTGCTTTTTTCCACTAGACCCTTTTTCAGAATTAACCTTGGATTTTAGTCCCGTGAGATCTCTTTTACTGACCATTTGGTTATAGGGATGGTATTTCATGGGAAACCTCGATTTTGGTTGTGTGGTCCCGCTCCCTTATCCGCTTATATCACCCTCTTTCCATTCATTATTACCCTATTCATCATTTATCCCGCTTGGGTCCACATTCATTCATTGGGTCCACATAGGGTTAGCTTGCCCCTCCTCCTTTCCCACACTTGGGTCATGGCCTAGAATGAAGGCCGGAGGTTGATGCAACTGAAAAGAAAGATAAAAGCGTATATGGCCACATTCAATAGGAAAATGTACCACAAAATTCAAAAGATGGTTGGGACAAATACATTTAGCATGTTGGCAAAAGCTAATGCCGGAGCTCTACCCCATTATCATGGCCATCACCCTAGTTCCTACAGGTTCTATGAGCCTTCTTCATCATATACGAACCCATGATTGTCCCAACCCCTGGTGGGCGATGAATTGCCCCACCTTAAAAATGAGATTCCACTGCTATATCTTACACATCATGCTATAACCCCTTGAGCCCCGAGCAGTTAATCAAAGAAAATCATAAAAAGGAAAAAGGCATAAAAGAAGGGTGGAAAAATCAAGGCTAGGGCACCTCATGTACCAGGATTTCTCACTCCTATACATTATAAACCCAAGTATGGGCTTCCCTCTTATTAGCTACCCTTATACCTTGACATGTGACCCAGAGCTACACCTTTTCTTCCCCTACTTCATTCACGATATTTGTCACATGCCACCACCTTTTGAAGGATGTACCTTGAGTATTGTCCCCTTTAGAAGTAGAAACCACCTAATAGGGTGCTTGGTTAACCCCATATGGAGTTTAGGTGACATTGGCACATCTCAAAGCCCATTATGGAACGACGGGCCATTATGAAGTCCCCACTGTGGTCCATGATTATGTAGGATCATGTACATGATTTCTCTAATGACTTGTTGTATTGGAAGGCTAGGGGATGTGTTGGATCTTATGCAGGATTGCAGGTGGTTTCCATTTTGGGTTTGGTCTCCCTATACGAGGTCCTAATCCTCCAAAGGGCTACATTAGCACATGTAGGGTGAGATTTGAAAGCCATGGGCATCCACAACAACAGATTGCACTCCATGGCCCCCACATCCATTCAGATATTGCTCGTGGTTCATTTATTGTACGAGGACGATGCACCTGATCCATCATGCCCAACTGACCCCAGATCTACACCATACACTTGGCAGATGATCCAAGACTTGTGCGATGATGTGGCACCACCTACACCATCATCCTAGCCCTTGCATACAATCTACATCATCCTTTATTTGTTTGGAGACCCATGAGGACACTTGTGTGCCCCCACATGTCATTTGGAGCACCACATGTTATTACAAGGGGCCACCCCCATGTCCATTGCATTTGAGGGTCCCATTCTTCATTATGGCACCCATGGACCTCATTATGCCTCTTAGAGGTCCCTACGGCATGCATATATTGTTATTTGACCTCTTGAGAGGCTTACTTTTTTCATTTATGAGCTAGTTTGGTGGGCTTGTCACCAAAAGTTGTATTATTATAACATTATTTTACTTTTTGGGGCTTATGTAGGCTGAGGAGGCTAAATCGAACTCCTAAGTTGTGTATAAATACAAGTGAGATGAGTTCATTTCTCATCATCACTTTGGCTTGGATCTCTTATCTCTCTTGAGATTTTCACACTTTTGCTAAGGATGAATTGGAGCTTTATGAATAAATTTGATGTATGGATATTGGTCTATCTTCCCTTGGAGCTTCTTTATTGTCAATTGTGAATGGATGGACATACTCTATTACATGTAATTATGTGCTTTTGATGTTATTCTTGTTTACTTTTGTCATATATGTTGGACTAGGATTTTCGTTGTTCTAAGGCTAATTGTTGCATATGTTTACTGCTTAATATTGTAGAGTTTGTCTCTATTATAGTGTTTCCCTTAATGTATGGGCCATGTAATAGGAGTGAAATCTGCTAAGGGTAAAATTTGACCTTGACAAGCCATTTCTCTTGACATTAAAGTGTAAAAGCTACAAGGTTGCTTCTTCTTGACCTAGAAGGAAACGAAGTGATATTGAGGCCTCCTTAACAGGGAACCAAGAAATCCTACTCTTACTCAAAATAGACTCCATTATCCCAAAGATTAAGGCACTGATCTACCAAGGGTGGTCATTAAAATCCATATTTTATCCTATCCTTCCAGGACTAGCCATATTGGGGTGACTAGGGCATCAATTTCCCGACAAGCTTGCAATACAAAAAATTGATCTCCTAGAGTCTCCTTCACTAGCCTTTCCTCTAGCACTACTCAAATTTTGAAGCCATTTTGATGGCAGAGTTGGAAGAAAAGTCAAGCCCTAGCTTCGAGATCAAAACTTGCCCTGCCATCCCCAAGGTTAGTACCTCATAGGGTCAAGACAACATCTTCAAGTGAAATCCTATTCTTGGTCCTTTCCCCACCTTGTGTAGGGTAAGAATATCATTGGTTACTTCACACCTTCCTCATATCCTAGACTGGATCTATTTGGCCCCATGTGGTCCCGCTCCTTCAAAAGACCATTCTTCAAGAACCATATGGGATACCAATTCTAACAAGGATTTTATGGATTGGGGAACTTCTTCACAAGCCTATTCCCATCAAACAAACTCTCAAAACCCTCTCTTTATTTCCCTAGAAACAAATAGTACCTTGCTTAGAAAGAAAGCAAGCTCCATCCCTCGAACGTTTCTAGGAAAGGGTTTAGGTCACTCATATACATTGACTTATCATTCAATAGTGACTTCATATATATCGGGTCTCCTCTCATTGGTGAAAATCCATAAATGGAAGGGAGCCTTAGCTGAGGTGATAGTGGGCTAAGTCTCCATTTGTTGCCCTTGGCCTAGCATTTTCCCTTTAGGGATTCCCCTTAGGTCCCCTGCTAGTTTAAGCGGTAACAGACCCAATGGACAAATGTGGACCTAGATGGGGAAACTGTGAAAAGGGCTAATAATGAGTAGAGGGCAGTGAGATATATGGTATTAGGAAGTTGGACAACGCTACCAAAATTAGGGTTTCCCACATAACTCCATTCTTAAATCTAGTAGCCAATAGAGGAGTTCCCACGGGACTAGGAGACAAGATTAACCTACAAGTTGAGATAAGGGAAAAAGAATCAAATCTTGTTCTTTCACCTAATCCCCCACTAATCCATGTCCAAATGTGCCCAAGAAAAGAAAGCATAAACACCCAATTACATAATGAAAAGTCATACCTTCAGGGTTGGAAGTCCCACCTTCAAACATATGATTATAACAGATGAGTGAGGGCATAATGGTTGGCTCAAATGGCTAAGAATAATGGAACATCAAACTATTTGGTGAATGCAAGGGGTTGTTGGTTTCCGAATGAAGATAAATCTAGGAGAAGAAATTTCCTATAGGGGTCAACCACTGGTGGCGGGTAACATTTCCCACCTTAGGCCGGGGTTCCATCATCTAACATATGTGTTTGCTTGTTCCGCCAACTACTTTGAAATTTCATCCCTCAACTGAGCATGGATAGAATTATCATGTTGCCACTTACGATCACATTCTCATGTGATCAACAAGGATTGTTCCATCTAGGAACACAAGTCTCTTCTGAAGAATCACTCCAAAGATTGATTAGAGGATAGAATCAATCAATGCTTTGCATACTTCTTCTTCTATCATAATGGGCACTGTGGTAGTTGTTATCTGATAATTTCTTCCTGGTTTCCTCCAATATTTGTCCCATGCAACACACACAACCTTAAAAATATGCACTCCACGCATCACATCACATCACATCACATGCATATAGACCAATTATGCACACAAAGTTACATAACTTAAGAATAAAAACACACAAGGATTTTTTGTTAAACATGATTACATCTCATGGTCTCTCTAAGCCTAACAGGCATGCTCTTCATCTAATGGTCACCTTCAAATTCCCATAGGATTTACAAATGATAGGAAACAATACATCATCTTCGATCAATTTGGATCCACGATATTCTCCACAAAGGTTTCAATGATATCCCTAAGATCCCTCACAGGTCTCATTTTCATTCTTTTAACAAATCACCTTACCTTTTGATAGTCGCACCTTCCACATTATTATCTTCTAGAAGTCGTTCTTGTTGATTTTTCAGAGGTTAGGTCAATGCTCTTGCATCAGTTACCCACTTTTGGTTGGTAACATCTAGCTCCAACTTTGGTACGTGTCATTGCAGAATGCATGATCCATATGCTCGAGTGAAGAGTGCATGAGAATCCCAACAATCCTCGATACTTGTAGACATGTTACCTGTACACTCAAAGAAACATGTTGATATCAATTAAGCAATGTGTTGATCGTCACATTTGAGATATAGGATAATAATAAAATGAAATGTTAGCTAAATAGAACATGAAATATAACTAGGATGCAAGTAAAAGAAATCAACATGTAGACAATCAAAAGGAATAATGCAAGGCACACAATCCCACTCTAACATGTTTTAAGCAAGAGCCTAGTATCATCATATAAACAATGAAGCCAACACATTATCATTTAAAAATCAAACACCTTACCCTGTGGTAAATCATGAGATAAACTAGGAAATGTCACATTCAATTATCATTATCTCAAAATAATCAAGAACAGGTCAAGGTCATAAGGGTGGGTAGTACGAGAAAATAATGGCTCGTCCTCGCTATCATCCTCAATAGACTAAGAACGGATAATTAGAAATATGAAAGGAGATATGAGGATTATCAAATTGAGTGAGGATGAAAGAGGAAAGATAGATGCAAGACAAAAATTATGTTAAAATTGGCAATTAGGGCCAAACTCTATATGGGTCATCTTATTCATGGCTGATAATATTTTCACTAGATTCCTCTTGTCGAGAGGTGTAGGATTGATCAAAAGACCATCCGATTCCAATAAGTATTTATGGAGATATGAATTTATTTTGATTATGGAATAATTATCAAGCCGAGCAACAACACATGTAGGCTCAGAAGCCCAATAGTCACATCTATTCAATCATCAACATTTGTATATAAATACAGGAGGTCTTTTCCTCATTTGGAC
Source organism: Pinus taeda (assembly GCA_000404065.3). Lineage (NCBI taxonomy): Eukaryota > Viridiplantae > Streptophyta > Pinopsida > Pinales > Pinaceae > Pinus > Pinus taeda. The sequence continues at coordinate 97,995 of APFE031244370.1, read as the reverse complement.
ACACACATCTCATCACATCTCTCTCTCTCTCTCTCTCTCTCTCCTGTGCAGTAAAGAGGCTCTTCTACCACTACGCAGAAAGGGACTCTTCTCTCACACATGTGGAAGGAAGGACGCAGATTTAGGGCTGCAACTGCAGATCGGAAGTTTGACCAGCATTGACCATCTTTCTCTCTCTCAGAACTACGCTGTAGGTGAACCTGATTCTCTATGGAAGGCCACATTTTTGGTGAAGGAATCAAGCCGATCCGACGATCGGTTTGCAAGATATTGTTTGCCCTAACTGAGGGCTGATCTAGGGTTTGCTGCTGCTGATGTAAATCAGATTTATGTACTATTTCTCTCTGCTGAATTATTGAAGATAAAAGAAGATTTGATCAAAGTGTTGCCCCATATTGGGGTTTGTCCCTAGCTAGCCACCACATCTTGTGTCTCTTGTCTTGGCTTGTTTTTTTTCGATCATTTAATGTTCTATCTGCAATTTACTTTATGTACATGTGATTGCTAATCTGTGGATAATAATAATAAAAAGAAGTAAACTGCTCTAAGCATAGAACATACAATAACTTAACATGGGATCAAAGCTGAGGTGAGGACAAAGCCCGAGCAAGAGCAAGAGCAATCACTGAAGAGAAGATTGGCAAGGCTATCCTAAAAGAACTATGGGGTCCTCAACACTCTTCCCTGCCGAGGACAAGCTCCGTGAGAAGTTTGACTATCACGGATGAAAGATGTCTCTCGATCTAACCTTAGAAGATCAAGGAGTGTTGGAACATGTGAGAGGCAATATTGTTGAGCCTCCATCAAAGGCACCCGCTGCTGCCAGGAACAAATGGAAAACCGGTGAAGTCATAACAAAGAAGATCATCCGGGACTCTATCGACAAGCACTTGGTGGCCTATGTTTCTGAGCTGAACACCTCCAAGGAAATATACGATAGACTGGTGATTATATTTAAAGTTAATGATGCAAATCAAGTTTTGTTTCTTAGAAATAAGCTAAAGGAAATTAAGAAGGGAAAATATGAGAGTATGCAAGCATACTTCTTAAGAATCACCGAGATCAAGAACGATCTCCTATCTATTGGGGAGATTATTACTAATAGGGAAACAATACTCACGACTCTTGGAGGATTACCATCTGAATGGTACATGTTTATGACTACTCTTCTAAACAATAACGTAATTCCTAGTTTCGAGGAACTAATGGAAAGATGAATTCAAGAAGAAACAAGGATAGAAGAGCAAGAAAAGCCCATGCCTAAAGGTCCTCTTGCTGCCTCTCCTTCTCATGCTAAGAAAAGAAATAATTCTGGGACTAAATGAAAAAGAAAGGCTGGACCTAAGGGTGGAAGAAAAGGACGATGTTGCATTTTCCATAAAGCAGGTCACTATGCAAGAGAATGCCCTGATAGAAGGGACTCACACTGGGAAGATGATCAAAATCCCTCTCATGGTAATCAAAGGAATGGAAAATCTAATAGCAAAGCTAAAAGGAGTGCTGGAAATCAAGGAAGAGGACAATCATTTAAGAAGGCAAGAAATTCCAAGTATGAATCTAACACTGTTGACAATAAGCAAGATGAATATTATCTACCAGCTGCTCTATCTACCTCTGCTCCTTCGGACTCACAGGGAATTTGACTTATTGATAGTGGTGCCTCAAGGCACTTCACTGGTTACAAAGAAGTTCTCCATAATCTGATAGAGAAAGAAACTAACCTGGAAAGTGTCCTTGGAGATAATATGAAATATCCCGTGAAAGGTGTAGGCAATGTCTCTCTTAAATTGAATCAAGGTAATACGATCCATTTATAGGATGTATTATATGTACCTGACCTCAAAAATAACCTCGTGTCCATCTCGGCAATCAAAGACAAAGTCTACAAGGTGGCTTTCAACAATGGCAAGGTACGTGCATGGAAAAACAATATCAAAGATGCCTTCACTCTTAGGTTTCAAGTTGATTCATTATATCAGGTCGGAGGAAGTCTGCTAGGTGTCATGTCTTGTGACACATCTCAAGCCTTGATCAAGAATCAAACAGAAAACAAGATCAAGATCTTAATGACTGATAATGGGACTGAATATGAATCTAACGAGTTTCATGACTTTTGTAAAGAGGTTGGCATTAAGAGGGAGACTACTACACCATATACTCCTGAACATAATGGTGTGGCGGAAAGGAAGAACCGTACGATTGTGGAAGTTGTCCGTGCCATGCCTTATGATCAAAGACTTCCGAAGTTTCTATGGCCAAAGCTGCAACCACCACCGTATATGTGCAAAACCGATGCCCTCATCAAGCATTGGGTTCCAAGACTCCTGAAGAAATGTTCACCAGTAAGAAACCTGACATATCTCATTTTAAAATTTTTGGAAGCCCTGTATATTTTCATGTGCCGAGAGAGAAAAGGAATGAATTGAGTGCATTTGGAAATAAAGGAATCTTTGTGGGCTATGGTGAAAATACTAAGGGCTATAGAATCTATGTAGTTGGTCAAAGGGAAGTCGTGATTAGTCATGATGTCACCTTTGACGAAGATATGACTCTCGGCAAGGTGAACAATCTACCTACTTCAAGGAGCTCTCAAGAAGCTGACACCAGGGAACCTAAAGACAAAGATGATGTAACAATGCCCGATGTGGATGAACCCATGGATCCTATTGATCCACCTGAGCCTTCCTCTTCAAGGAAGAGGCCCTCTTGGTTTAGGAGGCTACTCGATGATGCTGAAGGACACACTGCACCCCAAGGAACCTTCGGTGAAAGTAAGGAACCTTCCAAGTATCAGGGATACCTGACCATCATGAGCATGATCATACAAAATGAGCCTTCATCATTCTTAGATACCATCAAGCATCAAGGATGGAAGGATGCTATGACCGAAGAATATGAATCTGTTATGAAGAATGATGTCTGGGAAGTAGGTCCCAGACCCCGGGAAAAGACAATTGTCACTTCTAAATGGCTTTACAAGATAAATCTTGCAGCAGATGGATGTATGGAAAAGCATAAGGCTCGTTTTTTTGCTCGTGGCTTCTCCTAGAAGGAAGGTATAGACTATGATGAGATATTTGTACCTGTTGCCAGATATAATACCATCCACTTGATCATAGCCCTTGCGGCTTCACAAGGATGGAACCTACATCAAATGGATGTCAAGGCCACGTTCTTGCATAGTTCGATCAAAGAAGAGGTCTACATGGAGGTTGAAGAGGGCTCTCTCTAGGTTGAAGCAAGCACCCCGAGCATGGTATGAGAGCATCGATAGCTACTTGATGAAGTTGGGATTCACTAGGAGTGAAGCCGATCCTAACCTTTACGTTAAGGTTGAAGATGAAAAACCTCTCATACTGGTGCTGTATGTGGATGACCTCTTTCTAACAGGTGCAGACCCTTTCATTCACAAATGTAAGAGGGAGTTGGCTTCTGACTTTGAAATGAAGGACCTAGGACTGATGCACTATTTCCTAGGACTTGAAGTCTGGCAGAAGCCAAGGGAAATTTTCCTATCTCAAGGAAAATATGTGGTGAAGATATTGGAAAGATTAGGTATGGTTGACTGCAAGCCTGTTACTACCCCGATGGAGCTTGACTTTAAGAAGTTAAGCGGTAGTGCTACTGGACCTGTTTTACAAAATGCCACCAAGTATCATCAACTTGCCGAAGCATTAATGTTCTTAGTGAAATCCCGTCCAGATATGTGCTTTGCAGTCAACACATTAAGTCAACATATGGTTGAACCTCACCACATACATTGTATTGGTGCCAAGAATCTGTTAAGATATCTTCGTGGTACAATTACATATGGGTTAAGATACACTGCCGGAAATGTGAGACTGCTTAGATATACTAATGTTTATTGGGCAGGCAATGTGGTGGACCATAAGAGCACTTCCGGGTGCTGTTTCTCCTTGGGATCTACTTCGATATCCTGGATGAGAAGGAAGCAGAAGTCGGTGGCTTTGAGCACCATTGAAGCAGAGTATATTGCTGCTAGCATGGCCTCCTGTGAGGCAGTCTGGTTACGAAAGCTCTTCAATGAGCTATTTGGATTTACATTGGATACCACCGTGATCCTATGTGACAACCAGAGTGGGATTCGTTTGTCAGAGAATCCCGTATTTCATGATCGTTCCAAGCATATCGATATCAGGCACCACTGTATTCGAGATATGGTGACTATGTAGCAGGATGGTTAGTTCTCCTGTGAGGTCTGGATGATGTGTTCTCCATGAAGATTATGTAGCAAGATAATTAATTCTCCTGTGAGGTTTGGATGATGTGTTCTCCATGACTATTGTGTAGCAGGATGATTAGTTCTCCTTTAAGGCCTAGATGATGTGTTCTCCATGGCGATTGTGGACAAGATGATTCGCTCTCTTGTGGGACAGGATGATTCACTCTCTTATGGATAGGATGATTCGCTCTCTTGTGGAAAAAATGATTCACTCTCTTGTGGGACAAGATGATTCGCTCTCCTGTGGATAGGATTGATTAGTTCTCCTGTCGAGGCATCCTACCCATGTAGTCTGGGACTCATGGGAAGTACCTCTCATCTGATTAATGAGCAAGGAAATGAGGATAGGGACCATAGTAGTACCAATGGACGAATCAATGTATCTACCATACTCCCTATGCTAGGATGACCTTCATTGATCTGGGATCAATGATACTGGTCTGGGACCAATGGTAGGAGTTGTACCCACAATGACACTGACTTCGGGGCGGTTGAGGACTAGTTTGGGACCAGTGTTACACACTCTGAGACTTACTTTGAGTCAGTGAAGGATGATACTGGTCTGGGACAAGTGGTAGGAGTTGTACCCACTATGACACTGACTTCGGGTCGATTGAGGACTAGTCTAGGACCAATGGTACACACTCTGAGAGTGATGATACTGGTTTGGGACTAGTGGTAGGAGTTGTACCCACTATGACATTGACCTTGGGTTGGTTGAGGACTGGTCTGGGACCAGTGGTACACACTCTGAGACTGACTTTGAGTCAGTGGAGGATGGGTATGATACATCCTCGATCACTTCTTCTTCTTCATAATTTGGACAAAGCAGAGCAGAGCAAAACAAAGCCAATTAGAACAGGGCAGAACAGAACAGAGTAGCATAGGTAGAATAGAGCAGAGTAGAGGAGGGGTCAAGCTGTACAAGGCAGTGCATTTGATGGATGAATAGCAGCGACCGACAGATGAATTGCAGATGGAGTTCTCCCCAGTTGAGAGGGAGTGTTAAAATTGGCAACTAGGGCCAAACTCTATATGGGTCATCTTATTCATGGCTTATAGTATTTTTATTAGATTCCTCTCATCGAGAGGTGTAGGATTGATCTAAAGACCATCCGATTCCAATAAGTATTTATGGAGATATGAATTTATTTTGATTATGGAATAATTATCAAGCCGACCAACAACTCATGTAGGCTCAGAAGCCCAACAGTCACATCTATTCAATCATCAACATTTGTATATAAATACAGGAGGTATTTCCCTCATTTGGACACACACATCTCATCACATCTCTCTCTCTCCTATGTAGAAAAGAGGCTCTTCTCCTACTACATAGAAAGGGACTCTTCTATCGCACGTGTGGAAGGAAGGACGCAAATTTAGGGCTGCAACTGCATATCGGAAGTTTGACTAGCATTGACCATCTTTCTCTCTCTTAGAACTACATTGTAGGTGAACCTAACTCTCTTTGGAAGGCCGCATTTTTTGGTTAAGGAATCAAGCCGATCCGACGGTCGGTTTGCAAGATATTGTCTGCCCTAGTTGAGGGTTGACCTAGTGTTTGTTGCTGCTGATGTAAATCAGATTTATGTACTATTTCTCTCTGCTAAATTATTGAAGATAAAAGAAGATTTGATCAAAGGGTTCCCCCATATTGGGGTTTGTCCCTGGCTAGCCGCCACATCTTGTGTCTCTTGTCTTGGCTTGTATTCTGTCGATCATTTAATGCTCTAACTACACTTTAATTTATGTACATGTGATTGCTAATATGTGGATAATAATAATAAAAAGAAGTAAAATGCTCTAAGCATAGAACATACCATAACTAAACATGGGATCAGAGCTGAGGTGAAGACAAAGCCCGAGAAAGAGCAAGAGCAATCACCGAAGAGAAGATTGGCAAGGCTATTCTAGAAGAACTATGGGGTTCTCAACACTCTTCCCTGCCAAGGACAAGCTTCGTGAGAAGTTTGACTATCACGGATGAAAGATGTCTCTTGATCTAACCTTAGAAGATCAAGGAGTGTTCGACCATGTGAGAGGCAATATTGTTGAGCCTCCATCAAGTGCACCCACTGCTGCCAAGAACAAATGGAAAACCGGTGAAGTCAAAACAAAGAAGATCATCCGAGACTCTATCGACAAGCACTTGGTGGCCTATGTTTCTGAGCTGAACACCTCTAAGGAAATCTACAATAGACTGGTGAGTTTATTTAAAGTTAATGATGCAAATCAAGTTTTGTTTCTTAGAAATAAGTTGAAGGAAATTAAGAAGGGAAAAGATGAGAGTATGCAAGCATACTTCTTAAGAATCATCGAGATCAAGAATGAATCTCCCTATCAATTGGGGAAGATATTTAGATAGGGACATGGCACTCATGACTCGCTGGGGATTACCATCTGAATGTACGTGTTCAAGACTACTCCTTCTCAACAATAACGTAATCCGGTTCGAGGAACTAATTGCAAAATGAATTCAAGAAAGAAACAAGGATAGAAAAGAGAAAGAAATGCCGCTGCCTAAAGTCCTCCTACTGCTTTCCTTTCTCATGCTAAGAAAGAATAATTCCGGGACTAAATAAAAAAGAAAGGCTGGACCTAAGGGTGGAAGAAAAGGACGATGTTACATTTGCGATAAAGCAGGTCACTATGCAAGAGAATGCCCTGATAGAAGGGACTCACACTGGGACGCTAATCAAAATCCCTCTCATGGCAATCAAAGGAATGGAAAATCTAATAGCAGAGCTAAAAGGAGTGTTGGAAATCAAGGAAGATGACAATCATTTAAGAAGGCTAGAAATTCCAAGTATGGATCTAACAATGTTGATAATAAGTAGGATGAATATTATCTACCAGCTACTCTATCTACCTCTATTCCTTTGGACTCGTGGGGGATTTGGCTTATTGATAGTGGTGCCTCAAGGCACTTCACTCATTACAAATAAGTTCTCCATAATCTGATAGAGAAAGAAACTATCTTGGAAATTGTCCTTGGAGATAATATGAAATATCCCATGAAACGTGTAGGCAATGTCTCTCTTAAATTGAATCAAGGTAATACGATCCATTTACAGGATGTATTATATGTACCTGACCTCAAAAAGAACCTGGTGTCCATCTTGGCAATGGAAGACAAAGGCTACAAGGTGGCTTTCTGTAATGGAAAGGTACGTGCATGGAAAAACAATATTAAAGATGCCTTCACTCTTGGGTTTCGATTTGATTCATTATATCAGGTCGGAGGAAGTCCACTAGGTGTCATGTCTTGTGACACATCTCAAGCCTTGATCAAGAATCAAACCGAAAAGAAGATCAAGATCTTAAGGATTGATAATGAGACTGAATATGAATCTAATGAGTTTCATTACTTTTGTAAAGAGGTTGGCATTAAGAGGGAGACTACTACACCATATACTCCTGAACATAATGGTGTGGCAGAAAGGAAGAATCGTACGATTGTGGAAGTTGTTCGTGCTATGCTTCATGATCAAAGACTTCCAAAGTTTCTATTGGCCGAAGCTGCAACCACCGCTGTATATGTACAAAACCGATGCCCTCATCAAGCATTGGGTTCCAAGACTCTTGAAGAAATGTTCACTGGTAAGAAATCTGACGTATCTCATTTTAAAATTTTTGGAAGCCTTGTATATTTTCATGTGTCAAAAGAGAAAAGGAATGAATTGGGTGCATCTGGAAACAAGGGAATCTTCGTGGGCTATGGTGAAAATACTAAGGGCTATAGAACCTATGTAGCTGGTCAAAGGGAAGTTGTGATTAGTCATGATGTCACCTTTGACGAAGATATGGCTCTTAGCAAGGTGAACAATCTACCTACTTTAAGGAGCTCTCAAGAAGCTGACACCAAGGAACCTAAAGATAAAGATGATGTAACAATGCCCGATGTGGATGAACCCATGGATCCTATTGATCCACCTGAGCCTTCCTCTTCGAGGAAGAGGCCCTCTTGGATTAGGAGGCTACTCGATGATGCTGAAGGACACACTACACCCCGAGGAACCTTCCATGAAATTAAGGAACCTTCCAAGTATCAGCGATACCTAACCATCATGAGCACGATGATACAAAATGAGCCTTCATCATTCTCAGATACCGTCAAGCATCAAGTATGGAAGGATGCTATGACCGAAGAATATGAGTCTATAATGAAGAATGATGTCTGGGAAGTAGTTCCCAGACCCCAGGACAAGACAGTTGTAACTTCTAAATGGCTTTACAAGATCAAGCATGCAGCAGATGGAAGTACGGAAAAGTATAAGGCTCGTTTTGTCGCTCATGGCTTCTCCCAGAAGGAAGGTATAGACTATGATGAGATATTTGCACCTGTTGCCAAATATAACACCATCCACTCGATCATAGCCCTTGCAGCTTCACAAGGATGGAACCTACATCAAATGGATGTCAAGACCGCGTTCGTGCATGGTTCGATCAAAGAAGAGGTCTACATGGAGCAACTCGAAGGATTTGAGATTTATGATCGAAAATCTCATGTATGCAGGTTGAAGAAGGCTCTCTATGGGTTGAAGCAAGCACCTCGTGCATGGTATGCAAGGATCGATAGCTACTTGATGAAGCTGGGATTCACTAGGAGTGAAGTCGATCCTAACCTTTACATTAAGGTTGAAGATGACAAACCTATCATACTGGTGCTGTATGTGGATGACCTCTTTCTAACAGGTGCAGACCCTTTCATTCACAAATGTAAGAGGGAGTTGGCTTCTGAATTTGAAATGAAGGTCCTAGGACTGATGCACTATTTCCTAGGACTTGAAGTCTAGCAGAAGCCAAGGGAAATTTTCCTATCTCAAGGAAAATATGTGGTGAAGATATTGGAAAGATTCAGTATGGTTGACTACAAGGTTGTTACTACCCCGATGGAGCTTGACTTTACGAAGTTAAGCGGTAGTGCTACTGGACCTGTTTTACAAAATGCCACCAAGTATCATCAACTCGTCGGAGCATTCATGTTCTTAGTGAACTCTTGTCCAGATATATGCTTTGTAGTCAACACATTAACTCAACATATGGTTGAACCTCACCACATATATTGGATTGGTGCCAAGAATCTGTTAAGATATCTTTGTGGCACAATTACATATGGGTTAAGATACACTGCCGGAAATGTAAGACTACTTGGATATACTGATGTTGATTGGGCAGGCAATGTGGTGGACTGTAAGAGCACTTCCGAGTGCTATTTATCCTTGGGATTTGCTTCAATATCCTGGATGAGCAGGAAGCAGAAGTTGGTGGTTTGTAGCACCTCCAAAGCAGAGTATATTGATGCTAGCATGGCCTCCTGTGAGGCAGTCTGGTTACGAAAGCTCTTCAGTGAGTTATTTGGATTTACATTGGATACCACCGTGATCCTATGTGACAACCAGAGTGGGATTCATTTGTCATAGAATCCCATATTTCAAGATCGCTCCAAGCATATCGATATCAGGTACCACTATATTCGAGATATGGCGACTATGTAGCAAGATGATTAGTTCTTCTGTGAGGTCTAGATGATGTGTTCTCCATGACGATTGTGTAGCAGAATGATTAGTTCTCCTGTGAGGTCTGGATGATGTGTTCTCCATGATGATTGTGTAGCAGGATGATTAGTTCTCCTCTGATGCCTGGATGATGTGTTCTCCATGTCGATTCTGGACAAGATGATTCACTCTCTTGTGGGACAGGATGATTCACTCTCTTGTGGGACAGGATGATTCACTCTCTTGTGGGGCAGGATGATTCACTCTCTTGTGGACATGATGATTCACTCTCTTGTGGGACAGGATGATTCACTCTCCTGTGGACAAGATTGATTAGTTATCCTATCGAGGCATTCTACCCATGCAGTCTGGGACTCATGGGAAGTACATCTCATCTGATCAATGAACAGGGAAATGAGGATAGGGATGATAGTAGTACCAATGGATGCATTGTTGTATATACCGTACTCCCTATGCTAGGATGACCTTCATTGATCTGGGATCAATGGTACTAGTCTGGGACCAATGGTAGGAGTTGTACCCACTATGACACTAACTTCGGGGCAGTTGAGGATTGGTCTGGGACCAGTGGTACACACTTTGAGACTTACTTTGAGTCAGTGAAGGATGATACTGGTCTGGGACCAGTGGTAGGAGTTGTACCCACTATGACACAGACTTCGGGTCAGTTAAGGACTGGTCTAGGACCAATGGTACACACTCTGAGACTGACTTTGAGTCAGTAAAGGATGATACTGGTCTGGGACCAGTGGTAAGAGTTGTACCCACTATGACACTAACTTCGAGTCGGTTGAGGACTGGTCTGGGACCAGTGGTACACACTCTGAGACTGACTTTGAGTCAGTGGAGGATGGTATGATACATCCTCGATCACTTCTTCTTCTTCACAATTCAGACAAAGCAAAGCTGAGCAAAACAGAGCAAATTAGAACAGGACAGAACATAACATAGCAGAGGAGGGGTCAAGCTGTACAGGGCAGTGCATTTGATGGATGAATAGCAGTGACCGACATACGAATTGTAGATGGAGTTCTCCCTAGTTGAGAGGGAGTGTTAAAATTGGCACCTAGGGCTAAACCCTATATGGGTCATCTTATTCATGGCTGATAATATTTTCATTAGATTTCTCTCATTGAGAGGTGTAGGATTGATCTAAAGACCATCTGATTCCAATACGTATTTATGGAGATATGAATTTATTTTGATTATGGAATAATTATCAAGCCAACCAGCAACTCATGTAGGCTTAAAAGCCCAACAGTCACATCTATTCAATCATCAACATTTGTATATAAATAAAGAAGGCCTTTTCCTCATTTGGACACACACATCTCATCACATCTCTCTCTCTATCTCTCCTATGCAGAAAAGAGGCTCTTCTCCTACTACACAAAAAGGAACTCTTCTCTCACACTTGTGGAAGGAAGGATGCAGATTTAGGGCTGCAACTGCAGATCGGAAGTTTGACCAGCATTGACCGTCTTTCTCTCTCTCAGAACTGCACTGTAGGTGAACTTGACTCTCTGTGGAAGGCCGCATTTTTTGGTGAAGGAATCAAGCCGATCAAATGGTCGGTTTGCAAGATATTATCTGCCCTAGTTGAGGGCTGATCTAGGGTTTCCTGCTGCTGATGTAAATAAGATTTATGTACTATTTCCCTCTGTTGAATTATTGAAGATAAAAGAAGATTTGATCAAAGGGTTCCCCCATATTGGGGTTTGTCCCTGGCTATCCGCCACATCTTGTGTCTCTTGTCTTGGCTTTTTTTTCTGTCGATCATTTAATGTTCTATTTGCACTTTACTTTATGTACATGTGATTGCTAATCTGTGGATAATAATAATAAAACTAGGTAAACTGCTCTAAGCATACAACATACCATAACTTAACATGGGATCAGAGTTGAGGGGAAGACAAAGGCCGAGAAAGAGCAAGAGTAATCACTGAAGAGAAGATTAGCAAAGCTATCCTAAAAGAACTACGGGGTCCTCAACACTCTTTCTTGCCGAGGGAAAGCTCCGTGAGAAGTTTGACTATCACCGATGAAAGATGTCTCTCGATCTAACCTTAGAAGATCAAGGAGTGTTGGACCATGTGAGAGGCAATATTGTTGAGCCTCCATCAAATGCACCTGCTGCTGCCAGGAACAAATGGAAAACTGGTGAAGTCAAAACAAAGAAGATCATCTGGGACTCTATCGACAAGCACTTGGTGACCTATGTTTCTGAGCTAAACACCTCCAAGGAAATCTACGATAGACTGGTGAGTTTATTTAAAGTTAATGATGCAAATCAAGTTTTGTTTCTTAGAAATAAGCTGAAGGAAATTAAGAAGGGAAAAGATGAGAGTATGCAAGCATACTTCTTAAGAATCATTGAGATCAAGAACGATCTCCTATCTATTGGGGAGATTATTACTGATAGGGAAATGGCACTCATGACTCTTGGAGGATTACCATCTAAATGGCACATGTTCAGGACTACTCTTCGCAACAATAACGTAATTCCTGGTTTTGAGGACTAATGGCAAGATGAATTCAAGAAGAAAAAAGGATAGAAAAGCAAGAAATGCCCATGCCTAAAGGTCCTCCTACTGCCTTTTCTTCTCATGCTAAGAAAAGAAATAATTCCGGGACTAAATAAAAAAGAAAGGTTGGACCTAAGGGTGGAAGAAAAGGACGATGTTACATTTGCGATAAAGCAGGTCACTATGAAAGAGAATGCCCTGATAGAAGGGACTCACAATGAGACGATGATCAAAATCCCTCTCATGGCAATAAAAGGAATAGAAAATCTAATAGCAGAGCTAAAAGGAGTGATGGAAATCAAGGAAGAGGACAATCATTTAAGAAGGCAAGAAATTCCAAGTATGAATCTAACATTGTTGACAATAAGCAGGATGAATATTATCTACCAGCTGCTCTATCTACCTCTGCTCCTTCGGACTCACGGGGAATTTGGCTTATTGATAGTGGTGCCTCAAGGCAATTCACTAGTTACAAAGAAGTTCTCCATAATCTGATAGAGAAAGAAACTAACCTGGAAATTGTCCTTGGAGATAATATGAAATATCCCATGCAAGGTGTAGGAAATGTCTCTCTTAAATTGAATCAAGGTAATACGATCCATTTACAGGATGTATTATATGTACCCGACCTCAAAAAGAACCTAATTTCCATCTCGACAATGGAAGACAAAGGCTACAAGGTGGCTTTCAGCAATGGCAAGGTACGTGCATGGAAAAACAATATTAAAGATGCCTTCATTCTTGGGTTTCGAGTTGATTCATTATATCAGGTCGGAGGAAGTCCGCTAGGTGTCATGTCTTGTGAATATGGGACTGATAATGGGACTGAATATGAATCTAATGAGTTTCATGACTTTTGTAAAGAGGCTGGTGTCTAGTCAATTTAATGTCTTAAATTGCTCTACATAAATTATCAATCTGGGTATCATAAACTGATGAAGTGTGGTGCACCATATGTGCTTAGTTAACTTTTTTTCTTACTTCGTTGTTTTATAGTTTTTATCTTGTTTTGGGGTTTTGTTCATGTTGATCTCCTAAAGTCTCTAATGCAAATGGAAATCCTATTCTAAAGTCTTAAGAATACTTTTAAAGGTCAAGTATGGATGTAGATTTCAAGACAAGGTTTATGTTCCTTATGGTAATTTCCAAAACTTAGCACCTCAAAATATCTCAAAACATGCTATTGATAAAATTAACACTTGAATAGGAATGTAAATATGCAGCTACATAAATCTAACAAAAGATGAAACATTGATCATGAAATCATTGTCTCTGCTGCCCATCTAATTACAGAAATATAATCTAAACTATTGCACTCAAACAAACCAAAAATTGCAGACTAACGGAAGCAAGATCAATTTACTTCACTTATAATCCGATAGCTCGCCAAGTAGCTTTTCAGGGTTAAGCCATGGGTCCAGAGATAACGTTAAATAACATGAAGAATTGATATCTAAATTACCTACTTGCATATTAATGAAAGCAAAATCAAATTACTTTACTTATAATCCGATAGCTCGCCAAGTAGATTTTCGGGGTTAAGCCATGGCTCCAGAGATAACGTTAAATAACATAAAGGACTTGATATCTAAACTACCTACTTGCAAAATGAAAGCAAAATCAAATCACTTCACTTATAATATGATAGCTTGCCAAGTAGCTTTTCGGGGTTAAGCCATGGCTCCAGAGATAACGTCAAATAACATGAAGGACTTGATATCTAAACTACCTACTTGCAGAATGAAAGTAAAATCAAATTACTTCACTTATAATCCGATAGCTCGCCAAGTAGCTTTTCGGGTTTAAGCCATGGCTTCGGAGATAACGTCAAATAACATGAAGAATTTGATATCTAAACAAGCTAACAACAGCAAATAAATAAGACTGAAATAAAAAAATAATTGAAATTGAAAAGCTTAAGAAAAAGTTCAACAGAGAGGCAAATCTCATGTCACTATTTGATGCAAAAACATATAAAGAAAAACTAATCTACAATCAACCGGTTGAACACACTTGCATGAATTAAAATTGCATGAATGAAAAATCTAAACTATCAAACTTGAAAGCAATAAAATGACATACATAAATGAAATCAAAACAAAATTACAAAATAAAATCTACTCTACCTTACATTCTAATACGCTCAATGACATCGACTTCACATCTCCTTCCATGTTCAGAACATCAAAGCTTTATTAAAATTCTTCAAAATTACAAAGTAAAACAAAGCTCTCTAAAGCTTTTCAAAGCCATCAAAGAAAAACTACAAACTCCAAGCTAAAGAACTAAAAAGCCAAGCTAAGACTAAGACTAACAAATGAAGGAGAGAGATCTCCTATTTATACAAAAAGATGAGAAGCCATCTCATTAATAAGAGTCCATGAATCTCTCCCTCTACCTCTAGAGTCCTAATCAAAATAGGAACTGATAAGACACATGTCTTTTTAGAGTTACAATACAATTAGGAGATGTGACACATATCCTCATGATCCCATGATTCTTTCCACTCAAATTCGAATTTGGCCTTAGAGTGCCACATAAGGGTCTTCTAGAAGCCTCCTTTCAACCTACACATGTCAACAATCTCAACCCATTGGTTAGGTATAAGCTTATGCACATTATTTCCTAATTTTTAACCACAAATTCACTTAGAAGGCTTAGAATTAATAAAGATTGGAAAAACATAAATGTGGCCCAATGATAATGAAAGTGGGATGAATGTGGTGACATAGTAGTGAAATGGAGGTGATATAATGGACATAATAGTGAAAGTGTAATGGAAATGAATGACATTTTCAAGACTCAACAACCTGTCTCCTTGTGAACTCATGCGTCCTCCTTAGTTAGTTTCCCCTTATCCTCTCCTGTGATCGTGCCACTTCTGAGCACCATATTTACATTGGGATCTTCTTCTTGCAAGTTGTACTTCCATTTTCTCATGAATCTGCGCTATCAGTGTGGGGCAATATATCAGTTCATGATCGAATTATTCACAGTAAGGGCATGATATTCTAGTCGGTTTGGTACAGTCCCACACGTAGTGACCTGGTCCTCCATATTTGTAACAGATGAGCTGCTCGCGACCCCTTCCTGGCCCCATTCCTCCCCGTCCCCGTCCACATCCCTAGAACCCACCGTGCATTATCATCACGGCTGGATCCTAACCTCGCACTTTAGTCTAAATTCTGTAGGCAGGTGAATGGTCCATCAATAATTGATAACTACAGTAGTCTCATTCCTCGTGGCCCACCAATTTGTAAAAGTTACAAAATAGTTGCTTGGGGGGCTTGTCTCATGTTCTGTAATAGATGACAGTTGTTCGTGGCATGCTTTCCTCCCTCCTGACATATTGCGCACAAGAGTGCGGGTGCTGCTCTTGGCCCTGCCTGTGCCTCTGGTCACAATGTCGTTGGTCCCCCCGCTGTCACATAGCTCACAAAGAGTGGATAGTGATCTTTATCATGACCCTGGCTACTACACTTTATACACCATACTTCCTCCCAGGCTCTTGGGCAGGTTGCCTGTTCTTGTTTTAATTTCTACATTTCTAAACACAAGTTTTGTATTTGTTGATGGATTTGCTGAACTCCCAACGCCAAATCCTGTATTGGAGTTTTTTGCAACCTCATCGTTGTCTCTAATGGTTCAACCTGGGTTGAGATATTTTGCTGTGACAGAGCCGTCCTCAGATGTGGCGTCAGTGATGCCACAAACCACACGCAGTGTTGCATATCTGACAGCGTCATGTTCACTTCACGGATTGTACTTTTCAATATCTGATCTAGATCCCACAGAGTTTCACCAAGCATCATCGTGATTTCCTTGAACCCTATGATCGACTACATTTCTGATTTCGGCCGGCTAAATTATTTTTTTTTAATTCAGTCTGGATCTCCACTGTTCTCGCATTAGAGTTATCGCTTGATTACTTTATATACCATGTCAGCACTCGGTCCTGCAACGCACTAACTAAGGTATCCTTTTTTATGTTGTCATCCGTAACTCCATGTGCTTCCCATACTATTGTTATCACAAACCAAAATTGTTCTGGATCTTCGCTTCCTGCTCCTTTGAATATTGGTAGCTGGATTGCGCTCTTAATTCTTAACCTTTGGCTTGGGTGTCGATGTTCTATAAACTCGTACTACTTCTGACCCAATCAATCTCTGAGCTCTACCTTTGTAGGATTCTAGTGTTCCGACATTAGACACCCCTTAGGCAGATCCCGGTCCCAGCAATGGGACCATTTGTTGGCTTATAGGGCCTGACCCAGGTTCAGAAGAGTTATTTAGTGAAACAAATCTTGTAGCTATCAGCCCTTTTGACAACAACCCACGGAGTGCAGACTGAGGTATCACTCGAGGTAGTAGGGAGGGTGCTGGAACAAGGTTTCCTCACCCTTGGGATGTCTTGATGTGGTCTAGAAGGTTCGCACACCATTCTGTGGTTTCACACCACTCTTCTCCACTTAGATCCGGACCCAGGAAAATCCTTAATTCTTATTAATGCATTGTTATAGATTAGATCTACTTTTTATGGTCTTTAAGCAAACATTTAATAGAAATAACCAGTTCGCGCACCCAGAAAGATATAGATTTGCATAAACTCATAACATAAGCATACGCGCATAGATCAAACAGTTATACCAACCATAAATTAGCCAGATCCACAATAAGTTAGATTTAACATAGAATTTCAAAATAAACTTATCTTTATTCAATTCTTCCACCAATATATCCAGATCCACCCTACGCACTTAGCTGCAGGGGTCTGTGCACATAGTTGTGGACACTACTAGGCCTATGCGCACACAATTGCAAAGCCTTTATCTACCTACCAACACCCTTGACTCGGACTTATAGATGCCTCAAGACTTCATTCCTCAAATACCCATTACATTCCAGATCCAAAAGTACATCCCAAAATCTAGCTTCTACCCTTAGAGCCTCACTCTATTTATACATTCCCATGGTCTGCGGACCATGGGCAAGCCAACTTAGTTCCTATTATTCTATTTATTTCTTGGGCGGAAAACCATTTGACTCAATCTATTACATTTCCCGCTTTGCATATTTTGGAGTTTTTACAATATTTTCATCCTAATTTATAGGCTCTAAGTCCCAAAACTATTACGCGGGACCTCCTCTACCCAACAATTAACTTTATTTAGCACCTTGTTTTGGTACGATGGGTTCATATATTAATGGAGGGTTCGATGGTACCGTTTGGTATGACATGGGGTCGTCACACGGTGGTGGACCAACCCACATGGTTGGCACAGGCTTGATACTTGCCGACCTCCCATTAATATGGCATATGTATAATAGTTATGTGTTCGGGTGTGGGCCAGGTCCCCTAGGTGGCTCGCCCACCCACATTACAATATGTTCAATATCGTTAACGTATAGGAGGAGGGTGTGGTAGGGTCATGATTGCCAACCCAACATTTGATATTTGAATGGTGTGGTGTGGTTGGGCTAGTGAGGGTCATGGCCCATTGGCCTTAAAATAATTAATTTTTTGCTATGGAGTTTTGGGGGTCGCAAGGGTGGTGGTCTGCCACCATATTATAGATATATATATATATATATATATATATTTATATATATATTATATATATATATTATATATATATATATATTATATATATTATATATATATATATTATATATTAATATATATATATTATATATATATAATATATATATATATATATATATTATATATATATATAAAACAGGGTGAGATTTTGAAATCATTAGAAAATAAGGGATATTAGGCAAATTAACGAGGCCACAATTTCGACCACTTTCGGGAGCTAGGTTTCATGCCGCGAGGTCAATCAAAATAGGACACTAAAACCTGGCCCACAACCCAACTTTGACTAGCTCGTTTTCCCTCATACGAGCTCAAATTGATGAACCGTTCACACCACCGCGATCAAGACGGCGATATGTACACTTTGGTCCTGGTTTGAAATCATCCTGATCACTTTGGTTTTCAAGCTTTTATAAGCCCTCTTTGTCCTGTGTGTGTCTCTGGAATCCTCCCCACTGAGGAGCTTTTGGCCTTCCAAAACCATAAAAAATAATCTACAACTTCTTTGTACCTTGGCTGCATCACAAGCGTCCTGAAAGGCCTTGCTTCCACTTCTTTCACCTTTGCTCTTTGGAGCCTTAAGTGGTGAGCCGACACCTGCAACCTCTGCAACCAGTAGTACATTGTTTTGCAAACTACATGCTAGACTTTCATGACCAACTAATGACTCAAGCATCCCATACTTCCATGAGTTTATAACACATACTCGATGGTCAAGTTTCATCAATATTGACACAATACCCCAGCTATGACAACAAGGCCAACATATCATTGTTGCTTCAACAAGTGATGGGAAACACATCATCACTGCAACACATGATTTAAAAAAATAAGGCCAAACCCTATTTGTTTTGACAAGTGATGGAAACACGACATCACTTTCATAGTTTATCATGCAACACAAAATAATACTAGACATCTGATCTGATAATCACCCTATGAGTGACATCAGTTAAAGATTTATTATTTAAAGGTATTACAGACTCATGTGCTGGTGTATGTGAACTGTGTTATTGAAGCAATGGATCGATTAGATTGCCAATACACAGACAATTGAATGGAAAGACAGCAGAGAAATAAAGTAAGAAAATACAAGAACATAAGAAGTTAATAAGGAGTTCACCCTATTCTCCAGGGCTACATCTCCAGTCCAACTTTCAGTGGTGGCTTTGCTTTATTGTGCCCTTAAGCAAAGAATTACAATATAGGGATTCAATGTGAGTTCTCTTGAAGCAGGTTTTGCTTGGTAGGGTGGTTCTTGGATTCCCCAAGCCACTGGAGTACACAAACTCTTCTTCTTCCTACCAGCTCTGTGACTTTCTAGCCTACAGTGGAAAGAGCCAAATGTGGTGCTCAGTCTGGATAGATTCCCCTATGGGATGGCTTGAATCTCTCAAGCTCTCTGGTGCTCGATGCTGCCGCTGGTCAGCTCGGCCCTCTGTCTCTTTCTACTTTTGCTTTACTGCCTTCTTCTCTGGTTTATGTCTCTTAGTGTTCATTCCTCCTCTCGGGTTCACTCTGACTGAATCCAGCTTCAACTGTGTATTATGTCTCTGTTTATGGCTTTTAGCCATTCATTCCAACACCTATTCGGTTTCTCTTCCACCTCTGTCAATTCACCTTTTGTAGTTGCGCTAGGAGTTCCTTGTTTGGCATCAGCATGGATGCTTAGGGAGTGGCCACTTGTCCTCCTCTAAACAACGCCAACCTGATTCATCGGTTCGTTTCTTCAGTTACGTCATGGATGAAGTCTTTCCTCCACCGTGGTGGTCAAATGGATTCCAAATTCTTCTAAAATGCAACGTATTCCTTCATCGATTCCACTTCCTCCATTGGCCTCGATCTCAGTTGTCCGATCTAGGGCCTCCAGATCTGACGCCATATGCACGTCTCGTGCGGTTTGACTTTCTCGACCGATAGCATGCAATAAACGACGCTTTTCTCTCACCTCTGCTTGCCACACGTCGATCGATGTATGGAATCGCCCCGCTCTCATCCAAAACCTCTTACCGTTTGTGGGAACCTCGATCAATACTGCCGTTTTTCTAAAGCGCAGGTCATGCCTTTGTATGTTAGCACTTTTCACTTTTCACTCGCAGCTCTCTGGCTTCTTACGCGACCAAGTGCTCGAGGCTCCTCCATTTTGGCCCTGTTCACCTAGCAATGTGCTAATCATGCATCAAAATCCACCTCCTTTTCCTGATCCGAGGCTCCCAGAGGCTACTTTGACCTCCTGCGCAGTCTCCCTCGGCCTCAGTTAGCGCGCTTTGATAGAGTTCCTCGTCGTTCCATGTTGGCTACCATTGCCACTGGTTCAGGGTGTTTGTGATCGTTATTTTGTATTTTTTAGAGATTTGTCCTGACCTGATATAGTCATGATTCTTTGATAGTTCTTGATGGATCCAATTTGGATCACGGCCTTCCCACTTAAAAGATTTTGGACCACCAAAAGTTGGTTTTCTTCCAAGCATCAACTAAGTGAGGATATTGCTGTCTCACTTGTCCAATCTCAATCCACTTTGCACTGCTCGGCTTCGAACCTTTGAGTCCAATTCTGAGGTACTCAACATCTCCTCTGTGCGTCTTCCTCACCTTCCTGTCCAGGACCATGTCTTCCTGCAATTCATTAAGATATTCAGGTAGCAGGTCATCAATAGAAGGCAATTGACTTTTCTCTTCAAGATCCTCAACCATTGAAGGTTCAAATAATCTTAAGCAATCTGCATTTACGACTGAGTAGATGTGCATGTAAGCTGTTAGATCAAGGAAAAAATCATTTCCCCCAGTCTTCTCAAGTATCATAAAGGGTCCATACCTGATAGGTTTTAGCTTTTTACCTTCACCTTGCATCCTGTCCTTGTTGATATATAGCCAGTATCCAACTTGAAAACTATGCTCCATCTGATGCTTGTCATGCCTAGCCTCATATTTGGCTTGGTTCTTTTCCAATTGTTCCTGTACTACCTGGTGGATCTCCTGGATCTTTTCAATGAACCTAGTTGTGTTGTCCACATCACTGTGTTCATCAACCATGGTATCTTTACTAAGGACAAAATCCAAAGGAGACCTTGGTATGAAACCAAACTAGGTCTCAAAAGGAGATCTTTGTGTAGAATATTGTTTGGCTCTATTGTAAGTATGCTGCACATAACACAAATTTTCATCCAAAAGTTTAGGATGTTTGTTGCAATATCCCTTGAGTAACTGGATCACTGTCTTGTTAACTACTTCTGTCTGGCCATCAGTTTGTGGATGAAAAGTTGTGCTTTTCTTCAGTTGGGTGTCCATCAATTCCCACATACTTTACCAAAACTTCCCCACAAATCGGGTGTCTCGACCAGATATAATAGAAGTGGGTAATCCGAAATGAACCCATACATGTTCAAAGAACAATTTTGTAGTTTCTTCAGCTGTAATTTGTTTATTACAAGGTATCAAAATACACATTTTGTTGAACCTATCCATAACCACATATAGATAATCATGACCTTTCCTAGATTTAGGCAATCCTCCAATAAAATCCATGGAAACACTTTCCCAAGGGTGAGAACGAACTAGTAAAGGAGTGTACAAGCCTAGTTTTCTATTGCTGGGCTTGATTTTAGCACACATAATACACCCTCTTACATATCTAGAAATTGTCTCATTCATTTTCAGCCAATAACAAAATTTTTGCAGTTGTGCAACTATTTTACTTACCCCAAAGTGACCTAATATCAGAGAAGTGTGTGCCTCTCTAATTATCTTTACTCTCTCGGTTTGTGGAATGCAGAGTTTCCCACAATGATATAAGATTCGGTCCTTCACATGATAGTCCAATTCTTCTACCTTTTTGCCTTGACTCAAAGTTGCATATGCATCTTTAAAGTCTATATATTGAGCATATTCTTCAATGTAACTTTCCTGCAGTACAAAATTATGCTTAAGTATAGTAGATGCATTTATAATAGGTCTAGATAACATGTTTGCAACTTTGTTGTGTATGTCGTTTTTATATCTAATGACTAGATGAAACTATTGTAGAAAACCCATCCACTTGTAATGCCTTGATTGCTGCAACTTAGTTTGGGAGTGTAGATATTGAAGTGGTTGATGATCAATATGTATTACTGTCTCTTTGCCCATTAGGTAATGTTTCCACTTTTTCGCACTCTGAACTAATGCATACAATTTTTTATCATATGTAGGATATTTAACTACTGCAGGATTAAAAGTCTCATAATGATAACATATGGGTTTACCTTGTTGTGTCAACATTGATCCCATGGCATAGTCACTAGCATCTGTTTGGATTTCAAATGGTCTTTGTAGATCAGGAAATGCTAGCATAGGTGTTGTACTAATCTTTTCTTTCAAGGTGCCGAAGGCTTTCTGATGTTTGCCTCCCCAATGAAACACCTTGTTCAATCCTATCAAATCATGTAAGGGAGCTGCAATTGAGGAAAAATTATAGATGAACTTCCTCTAATATTGTGCTACTCCTAATAAGCTTCTCACTTCTGTAGCACACTTGGATTTAGGCCAGTTTACAATGACTGCCACTTTAGAGGGATCTATTTTCAATTCACCACCCCCTACTATATGACCCAAATAATTTAGAGATGTTTTTCCAAATTCACATTTTGAAAGTTTAACATAGAGTTTTTCTCTTTTCAAAACATCTAATGTCTGCTTAACATGCTTTAAGTGTTCTTCCCACGTTTTACTAAAAATCAGAATGTCATCCAGGTACACAATAACAAAATCATCAAGAAAAGGCCTGAGTACATCATTCATTAATCTCATGAAAGTAGCAGGAGCATTGGTCAAGCCAAAAGGCATAACCAGCCACTCATACAATCCCTGATTTGTTTTGAAAGAAGTCTTCCATGCATATTGCTCTGCAACTCTGACCTGATGGTATCCACTGTGCAAATCCAGCTTGGTGAAATAAACAGCTTCTTTTAATTGATCTAAAAGATCATCTATGCGAGGAAGGGGATAACAATTTTTTATTGTTATCTTATTAAGTGCTCGGTAGTCAATGCACATTCTCCACAAGCCATCTTTCTTTCTCACCAAAATGATTGGTGACCCACATGGTGATGTGCTAGGCCTGATGAATCCCTTCTCAAGCAACTCCTGCACCTGCTTCTTGATTTCAGCATTCTTTAAAGTAGACAACCTGTACATGCCAATGTTAGGCAATGGAACATCTTTCTACAAAATAATATCATGTACTATTTCCTTTTTGGGTGGAAAACCTTTAGGTCCCTGAAACAGGACACCATACTTAGAAACAATGTTTTCTATATTAGCTTGTTGTTGAGCATTACAGCCCTCAAATACATTGGTTTTATCAGGTTTCTTTTCCTTTACAACCATTAGTAAGAATCGTTTACATGAGTTTATCATTGTTTTCATCTGCCCATAATTTATTAGAGTATAATTATTCTTGAGCTTGTGAGCTCTTACAAAGTATTCGATTCCATATTTAAGAAGTAGATGCTTGTTCTCAGCTCTATATAAAATAGCCTTTCTATCATACAAGTAAGGACTTCCTAAAACAATTCCACATATATCCAAAGGAATTATGTCTAACTCAACCTCATCTACAAATACTAACCCAAAAGAAAACTTAAGTTTGCACTGTCTAGTCACTTGTAGTTGTGCTTTATCATTCAACCATCCTAATGGGTATGGTTTCTTATGAGGTGTAGTTGTTAATCCCAATTTCTTTAAAATTTCTTCAGAAATCAAATCTACTTGTGAGCCACTATCAAACAAAGTATCAATCTTTTTATGTTTGGAAATAACTTGAATATGAAAAAGCTCACGTCATTTTCTCTCATGTTCTTCATCAATAATAGTTTGAGCAGAATTACTAGTAGATGCTTCAGAATTCTTACCTTTTATACCTGTGGCTGCAATGATTATTTCATCTCCCGATTCTGACCCCAAAAATCCTTCTTAATAGTTGCAGCAGTCTTCTTCTTCTTCTTTCCCTCGGAATGCTTAGGCCTCAGCTCTGGATGTAGAATCCAACAGTGCTCATCATCATGCCACTCCTTTTTACAGTGAGTGCATGAAGCTTTGCTTTTTTGTGTAGTGTTAGCCTTCCGTGCTTTCCACTTCTGCTTTCTTTTCTCCTTGCTCTTGCTTGCAATGGGTTGGGATGGTCCCCCAACTTCTGGATTTCCATTCTTTCCTCTAGCTTCTAGATGAGTAGCTTGTAAAGATACCTCATCTATACTAGTGGGATTAAAAATGAGGATGGTATGCCTCATGTAGCTGTGTAGACCACCAATGTACTTCAAAAGAGTCTCCATTGAGTCTAATGAGATGGCCAACATCAATGCTCTCTTTCTAAACTCTTGAGTATACCCTTGCACACTTTTCCCTTTCAACTGCCAAAGGGTTTTCCAACTCATCATGGCTTATTGCATGTAGGCCAATGGATAGAACTACTTTTTTATTGTAGCAACAAATTCACTCCAAACAGAGATGGTCTTACCATGTTTTCTCATATCAGCTTGGGTTTTGCCTTCCCACCAAACTAAGATAGTGCCTCCTAGGCGTAGGCTTTCCAGCTGAATTTTGCTCTTGTCTGAGTTGATGTTCTACACTCTGCAATACACATCAATTTGTCTAATCCAATTGTCTAACTTTTCAGCATTTAGCTCTCCATCATATATAGGCAAATCAAATTTAACAACTAGCTTAATCAAAGATGCTTTCTTATTATGCATAGGGCTATTAGGAGGTGTGAGAAAGCTTTCTTCTTTCCCTTTTCCTTTTGAGTGGTCATGGGAATGAGACACAACTTATTCTTTATCTTGTTTAGAACCTGATGAATCTTCGTCCTTGTGTTTTCTAAAGTCCATATACATTTCTTCTCCCATAGACTTTACGGCTAGAAAACTCTCTATGAATTGAGGGTCTGGCCCCATAGAACCTTCCTCTGACATTGTCTTCTGAGAATAGACTCTCCCAATTTTAGGATTAGTTTCCACCAACTCTCCTTCTCCTAATTTGAGCTTTGATCTAGCAAGCATTCAACAGCTAAACCAACACAAGCTTGTCTAACCTTACAGCCTAAAGCTCTGATACCACTTGATCTGATAATCACCCTATGAGTGACATCAGTTAAAGATTTATTGTTTAAAGGTATTACAGACTCATGTGCTCGTGTATGTGTTCTATGTTATTGAATTAGTGGATTAGATTGCTAATACATAGACAATTGAATGGAAAGACAATAGAGAAATACAGTAAGCAAATACAAGAACACAAGAAGTTAATAAGGAGTTCACCCTATTCTCTAGGGCTACATCTCTGGTCCAACTTTCAGTGGTGGATTTGTTTTATTGTGCCTTTAAGCAAAGAATTACAATACAGGGACTCAATGTGAGTTCTCCTAAAGCAGGTTTTTCTTGGAAGGGTGATTCGTGGATTCCCCAAGCCACTAGAGTACACAGACTCTTCTTCTTCCTACCAACTCTATGACCTTCTGGTCTAAAGTGGAAAGATCCAAATGTGGTGCTCAATTAAGAAAGATTCCTCTATGGGATGGCTTGAATCTCTCAAGCTCTATGGTGCTTGATGCTGCCATTGCTCAACTCGGCCCTCTGTCTCTTTCTGCTTTTGCTTTATTGCCTTCTTCTCTGGTTTCTGTCTCTTAGTGTTCAGTCCTCCTCTTGGGGTTCGCTCTGACTGACTCCAGCTTCAATTGTGTATTATGTCTCTGTTCATGGCTTTTAGTTATTCATTCCAATTCCTATTTGGTTTCTCTTCTGCCTCTATCAATTCACCTTCTGCAGCTGTGCTTGGAGTTCCCTGTTCAGCGTCAGCATGGACACTCAGGGAGTGGCCACTTGTCCTCCTCTAAATGACGCTAGCCTGCTTAGTTGGTTTGTTTCTTCATTTACATCGTGGATGAAGTCTTTCCTCCATTGTGGTGGTCAAACAGATTCCAAATCCTTCTAAAATGTGGCGTATTCCTTCATCGATTCCACTTCCTCCATTAGGCTCGATCTCAGTTGTCTGATCTAGGGCCTCCAGATCTGATGCCATACGCATGTCCCACACGGTTGACTTGCTCAACTTATAGCATGCGATCACTGATGGTTTTCTCTCACCTCTGCTTGCCATGTGTCAATCAATGTATGGAATCACCCTGCTCTCATCAGAAACCTCTTACCATTTGTGGGCACCCTGATCAATACCACCGGTTTTCCAGAGCATGGGTCCCGCCTTTGTACATTAGCGCTTTTCGCTTTTCGCCCGTGGTTCTCGGGCTGCTGACACGACCGAGTGCTCAAGGCTCCTCCATTTTGGCCCTGTTCGCCTAGCAATGTGCAATTAGTGCTAATCGCACATCAAAATCCACCTCCTTTTCCCGATCTGGGGCTCCCAGGGGCTACTTTGACCTCCTGCGCAATCTCCATGGGCTTCGGTCAACACATTTTGACCAAGGTCCTCGTCGTTCCACGCTAGCTGCAATTGCCACTGGTTCAGGGTGTTTTTGATTGCTGTTTTGGAATTTTAAGAGATTTGTCCCGACGTGATACAATCATGGTTCTTTGACAGTTCTTGATAGATCCAATTCGGATCAACATCATTGTTGCTGAATAAGTGATGGAAAAAACATCATCAATTTTACATTTTAAAATGAAACAAATTATTTACAAAAGCACGACCATGAAGAGCTAACATATCTAGCAACCATTTTTCACTTATCAAGGTGAATTGGTTGACCCCTTGTGGCGCATTCGATGTTTGAACAACTGCTTCACCTGGTTCATGCACTGACCCTTGTCTTTAAGGTGCTGCTATGGATGGAGCCTCTAACAAGTGGCTCTTTGATGGCCACTTCTATCGCAATGACTACAATAGGTTTTCTTCCTCCAGATCCACTTAACATGTTTCTTTACCTGTTGTTGAGAGGGTCTTTCACACCTCTTCTTTGTTTGTGTTGTTATTCTTTTCCAACACTCAGAAAATGTATGGTTATGTAATCTAGAAAAGGTACATGTATTTTGATGCCATGTTTTACATTCATCATTAAAAACATGAAATGAACATTCAAATGTCGAGAGTGGCTATAACTTTCCTTGCTGTCTCTGGTGTAAGTATAGCGATGAGAGCTTGCCTCAGCTCTTTCCCTGCAATGGACACTACCATGGGATGATGGGGATGTGTTCCCATCATTCTCTTTCCTAAATGATTTCGATGATGTCACAGAAGCATCTGATACCTTCGAGCATTCTCCCTCGATGTATCTCAAGCCTACAAATTGAGGTCTCTACACAACCTCCAATGGTTGAGTCATCTCTTGTTTAGTAACACCAAGTTCCTTTTCCTCCTTGTGCCTCATCCTGGTAAGGAGCCTTATGTCTGTCCCTATAATTGGGATCTCGAAATCTCCAATATAAATCATACTATGTGAAGACAAAACCAAAAGAAAATCAACATCTTTTACCTCCTCTGTCAATTTGGAAAGCACTGATGAGGGCTTCTAATCATCCATTGTTGTTGGTTTGTTAGCTATCATGGCACATTCCGTAACTTCCTTTCTACCATACCCAAGTCTTGTCTAACGAGGTAATTCTTCTACTCTTATGGGGTTGATAATGCCTTGGCCATTAATGCCTAATCTTTTTCCTTCATACCCCATTCTCTTCAATAGTTTGGAGCCAATTCCTTTGGTATGATTTTCAAAAATAGCAAAATCATCATTAGGACGCAGACATGAATTCAGAGAATTAAATTTTACCTCACATGGCTCACGCTGTAGATTTTCCAAGGCCTCATCCTTAACTTGTAGCTTTTGTAGAAAAAATTGTTTTTCTTATTTCTCTTTATGTAGAAACATCTTCAATTCAGTGTTCTTTGTTTGAAAACTTATGTTTTTGTGCTTCTGTTTTTCCAGGGCCTCTTCCGTGGCTTGCAACTAAAACTGCAATCACTCCTTTTCCTTTGTCTCTCTTTGTAGAGTTTCATACATTATTTCCACCCTTTTAGAAATTTTTAGCATGGTCTCATACATCAATTTTTCATCCTTTTTCATTACACGTTCCATTGTTCATGCTGCAATTCACATCAACGCAAAGACTACTCTGAAACCACTTCATCCAGGTCTGGGTGTGACAAAGGACCCTTCCAAAACCTTTTACTTACGTGATGTGTTAAATTGTATTTTTAAAAGAACATAAATAAATACATCTACATTCCTTAAAGAAGAGGAACATGACATTCATCAACACATGAAAACATAAGCTATTAATAACGGAGTTCGTCTAGGAGGGACTACGTCTCCAGGCCCCGATGTCAAGATGGTGTAGGCCATTGTAGTAAGTGTTGTCAATAGTGATGATGTACATAAGAGATGATGTCATTATCATACAAGGAAAATGCCCTCACGCAAGAGTGGCTCCAAGAGACGTTTTCTACAGGAACTCTCAGTCAAAAGGGACTCCTATCAGTATGAGATAAACTCATGCATGATGATAATGAACACCCTGCCAACATGGTATAAAAGGGATTTCAATGCAAACATACATGGCGACAAAATGAGTATCCCATCAACATAATGACAAAGGGATCTCAAACAAAACATGATGAATCATGAGAACAAATACATCACAAATAATTATGCATCACATCAAGCAAAAATCATGAAAACAAGTTAGAAACAAGATCCCACATCAAACATCAAACAAGAATTTGTGCAGCACAGTGCATAGCAAAAGAAGTACATGAACACACTACATATACCTCACATCCTAAGGACATTTGAAGAAGAGGATGTCAAACTGTTGAAGCTAGTAGTACCATCAATCTTGCAGTGTCGAATCTCATGGAAATGGTTGCTTGCACATGAATGATGACACCTGCACTTCACTTAGAAAAATGGTTGAAAAATGAAATGATAAAATTGAAAATCTGAATACATCATCAGATTTATGGCATCGAATAGTGGAAAATCGATTGTCAAATTTTTGAATTCTAAGAAAATGAAAATCTGGGGCTCAAGAAATCTTTTAGATTCCCCCAAAGATTCCTCAAAGATTCCCTTCTCCGGGTCCTCTACAAATCTACTTCTTATATTAGGAAATTGACTGCGCCATTAGGTTTGTGTCACCGAGAGGTGTAAGATCGACATAAATTTTGTCCAATTTGGACACTGCAAAAATTTCACCCTCCTGGAAATTTCGCTCAATCATTGTTCCACCTGCAAAAAATTAATTAAAAAAATTGTCTTGAATTCCATGCTCACTCCTAGTTCCTCCATGCCCCCCTGGGCACACTGTGCAAATGAGGTTTATATAACTTCTCTGGCAAAATTACCCATATGTTTGTTGTGGCACGTTGGTAAGTAAGGAAATTTGTTGAGAAGGGGTCGGCGGATCAAATCCCACCCTTCCCGAATTAACATATATTATGTTTTATTAGGTGGGGTCTAGTCCGCATTGGGCTGCCCACCCTTTAACTCCTGCAACCATTGTACTAACGAGTGTATTATGGTTGACACATTAACTTTGTTTGGCGCATTGTTTTGGTATGATGGTTCATGTATTAATGGAGGGTTCGATGGTATCATTTGGTATGACATGGGCATGTCGCACGGTGGTGGACCAACCCACATGGTTGCGCGGGCTCGATACTGGCTAGCCTCCCATTAATATGACATTTGTATAATAGTTATGTGTTTGGGTATGTTTAATATGGTTAACGTATAGGAAGAGGGTGTGGCAAGGTCATGGCTACCAACCCAACATTTGATATTTGAATGGTGTAGTGCGGTTGGACTAGCGGGGGGCCCGTCGGCGCTTAAATAATTCAATTTTTGTTATGGAGTTTTTTTTTTTGGGGGGGGGGGGGTTGGCTCACCACCAGATTATATATATATATATATATAAATTTTTATTTAAAATGGGGGGAGATTTTAAAATTATTAAAAAATAAGGGATTAGGAAAATTAACGAGGCCACAATTTCAACTTCTTTCAAGAGCTAGGTTTCATGCCCCGGGGTCAGTCGAATTGTAGGACACTTAAACCTAGCCCACAGCTCAACTTTGACTAGAACTTTGATTGGCTCGTTCTCCCTCATATGAGCTCGGATTAACGAATTGTTCACACCATCACGATCAAGACAACTAGAACTACACTCTAGTCCTAATCTGAAAGCATTCTGATCACTTTGGTTTTTGAGCTTTCATAAGCCCTCTTTCTCATGTGTGTGTCTCTAGAGCCGCCTAGATCGCTTGTTGTGTATGTTCTTATTGTGTATGCATGGTGGTGGTCATGGTTGTCATTGTAATTTCACACAGAAGTTTATTGTGTTGCTGTCAGAATGTGTTCGTCATGAATAAATGTCAATGTTTTTATGTATTATGTATGCATGTGTGTCGTACATATGTTTTTATGCATGAATTGTGTCTATCTAATTGTAGTTGTAGCATCATGCATGATAATTGGATGATGATTGATATGGTGTCTATATATTGTGATGATTATGATTATACATGTATTATGCTAATCTAGTTGATCTTGCAGATGAGATATCCTCTACTGAAATAAACTAAGTTACGTTTTGTTTATGATTGGTTTAGTTGATATGATATACCTTGTTGGAAGAGAACAACACAAATGCCTAGAAAGATGGTAGATAAAATTCAGGATATTCTCCCTATAGATCAGATGAGCCACATGGTGATGAGTACTACCCTCACATAGAAGACAATCTAAAAAGTTTGAAGATATAAATAAGGAGTTGCAAAGAAGATATTGACTGAATCATTCAATCACAAGAGAGACTTTCGAGGGAATAGGAGAAACTAGCAGAAGTCAATGAAGTTATCCTTTAGAGCTTGTCAGACTTGCAGAGATAGGGACCACTTAGAATCAGTCATGGGCAAGAGGATAGGACTAATGGAGAATATGGTAGTAGGTCACATGGTGGGCACAGGTTGGATAGGGATGACACAATCACATATGGAAGATTCTTGGATACACCTAATAGATGAGGCAGTGGACATGGGATTTACTGTAGTTCTAGTTCAAACATGTATCATGGTCATCATCATTATCATCGTTATAGGAGGAGTGATATGGGATATTTGATGGATGAGTTCAAGAAAGCAAAGCCACCTACATTTGATGGGGAATGAATAAGTCACAGGATGTTGAAGCGTGGTTGTATGGGATGAATAAGTTCTTCAAATTGCATGATTACTCAAGGCACATGAAGGCCATAAAAGATACATTGAATCTTAAAAGTAAACCAGACATTTTGTGGGTAGATGTAAAGGACGTTAGGGGCATTCACATGGAGGATTTTACATGGAGTGAGTTTGAGAGAATTTTAGGAAGAAGTATCTATTGAAGAGATACTAAGATAATAGGGCAAAAGAATTCTATGAGTTTAAGATGGGATCTATGACCAATGAGGAGTACACTAGTAGATTCTTGGAGTTATCAAGGTATGTTCCTTATCTTAAGGAAGAGAAGGCTAAAATTCAGAGATTCATCAGTGGGTTATTGGTAGCATTCAAGGACAATATTGAGTTTGATGAGCCTAGAGCATTGGAGGAAACCATTAGGAAGCTAAAGCATTATTATGAGCAATCAAAGTGCATATCTGAGACTAAGAAGGATTGGAAAGGTAATGATAAGAATAAGGGAAAATGGGATATGAAACGAATAATACTTTAGGACATAGGTAATAAAAAAAATTCAGTGCATCCTAAGAGGTTCAATGCATCTGATAAATGATGGGGATTTTTGTCTCAAGGATTGATGACTTGTTTGATCAGTTGAAGGGAGAAGCATCATTCTCGAAGAATGGCTTAAGATCAGGATACCATTAGGTATGCATTAAAAAACAGGACATATACAAGATTGCTTTACAGAAAAGGTATTTTTGATTTTTGAGTAGCTTGGTAGGTACTCCAAGCCCTAGGCTTCGAGGTTTGGAGGTTGAAGCACCACAAAATCGTTTGTGGGCTTGGGACCCAAGGTTGGGGTTTTGCACCCATTGATTTTTGGGCCAAAACCATGGATCATTTTCGACATGAGAAGGATGGATATGATAAAGGAAGGAGAGGAGAATCCAAGGCTTTGAGGATCATCAAATTCTGATATGTCCTTGATGAGATATGAATTTTTGAAGTTTACAATGATTTTTTTGGGTGTTCAAGTCATGTAGGCTTGAAGCGAAATTACCCAAAATTATTTTCTCTTCATGAAGTTGTTGAGCCCTCTTATTTGGTATAAATAAGAGGTGATGCCAAGTGATTTTAGCATCCAAATGTGCAACAAACATAGAAGATAAAATTTAGAGGTAGTTGTATATCTAGAAGAAGGTAGGTCGAGTTTTTATAGACTGGGTTTTCGCGGGCATTGAGTTTCCGCAAGTAGAGTGTTTCTATAGGATGGGTTTCCACAGGCAGTGTGTTTCCACAAAATGTGTATTTTCAAGTAGTGTGTTTCTGTAGACTAGGCTTTCATAGCTAGTGTGTTTCCGTAGGTTGGGTATAGGTCGAGTTTCTGCAGGCAGGGGCCATAGTTTGACAATAGATTTGAGGTATGGTGATGTTGATTTTATGTTGCATTTCCTACTAATTAGATGTTCCTAGCATGCATAGATTTGTTGCAGCCTTTTAGATCCATGTGTTAAGGTTGTCTTGGGTGTTAAGAAACATTAACTAGGGGAAACTTTCACAGTGGAGGTATTTGGCACTTTGTGGTTGGTGGATGGAAAAATAAAGTGACTAAAGTAGCCCTTGACAAGTAGTCATAATGAGAGCTTGACAGTTGAAGGTTGGGTAAAGGATTAAGCCTAATGTGTATCTCTTTGATAGATGAAAAAAGCTACTAGATTGGAAGATTGGAGATTAGGTGTTCGCCTGCCTAGAAGAGTAGATTGGATTATCCCATGTTCATTGAAGTAGAAGTGACTTGCAACGGTGATAGGTGGCAACCCTCTTGGAGACTCTATGTGTTGTCCTTTGATAGACTAAGGGGAATCTAGAGAGAATAATGGAATCTAAGGACTGACAGGACAAGATACGACATAGAGACTATAGTGAGATTATCATTGTATCTTGTATCCCTTGTAAGGGAGCCCTCGAATGTTGTATTATTTAGTTGGTTTAGTATAACGAAGATTGTGTTGTTGTACCTATTTGTACAATATTTTGTAAAAAGTTATCTATACTTGTCCATGTGTGATTTACTTATTTATATTTTTCGTTGTGCAAAGAATCTTTTGTTGAGATTCTTGGTTTGGTAACGTCATAGATTCTAAGATTGTATCCTAGACCTAAGATCGTGGAAATTCAACATGGTGTCAAAACATGTTTGAGCTACTTTGGAAGATAGTGAATCATCAGAGTGCAAAACAAAGTACAACTTAAGAGGGAGTTGGTCACGTTGTAGGTGAAGGGATTCACTACAATGTTGAAGTTGCAGGTTGGTCTCCAGTATGAGGACGTATTGGAGGGGTTGTCCAACTATATCCCATGGAAGGAAAGGATCAAGTTGGTCTTGCAAGCCAATAAGATTTTAGATTTCACTATGAAATCCATCAAGAATCCAACAGACCCAAAGGAGTTGGAAGTGTACGAGGATTTGGGTATGAGGGAAAGATTGATCATCCTTGATGGTGTCAAGGATCCCCTAATACCTCATTTGTATGGCAAAAACACTACACATGAGATGTGGATGGATCTTCAGAAATTTTTCCAGAATAAGAACAATAGTCGAGTGCTATTATTGGGAGATAAGTTGAAGTCCACCAAGATGATACAGGGTGAAGGAGTGACTTCGTATCTAACAAGATTGTTTGAGGTCAAAGATGAGCTTGTTATCGTCAGTGTGAAAATTTCAGATTCTGATATGGTGAGGATTTCTTTGAAAGGGTTTACCAAGGAATGGAATCCCTTCATCAAAGGGATTGTTGCCAGAGACAAGTTGCTAGACTAGAATAGGCTGTGGGATGACTTTATTCAAGAATAGTTGTGAGATGAGGATCTTCATCCAAAGAATAAGACTTTTGATAATAACATGGTAATTTCAGAACGAATGAAGGGTAAGCAGAAGAAGGACTTGAGTAAATTAAAGTGTTTTAATTATGGAAATATGGGTTATTTTTCATTGACATGTCCAATGAAGAAGAAGGGAGATGACGAGAAGAAGAAAGGAAAGTAGGTCATCAATGTTGCCACTTCTGCTGAGATAGATACTCTCACTAGAAGATTGGAGGAGGAGGTCTTTGCCATGATCTCTCATTTCTTGCAAGGTACTATTGATGAGGATGGATGGTACATGGATAGTGGTGCATTGTAACATATGACAGGGTCACAAGAGGTTTTTAATACTCTAGTTGAATGG
Source organism: Pinus taeda (assembly GCA_000404065.3). Classification (NCBI taxonomy): domain Eukaryota; kingdom Viridiplantae; phylum Streptophyta; class Pinopsida; order Pinales; family Pinaceae; genus Pinus; species Pinus taeda. The sequence continues at coordinate 63,732 of APFE031244370.1, read as the reverse complement.
GACTCAAAGTTGCACATGGTGTTGGGTGACAAGAGTCAAAGAAATATCCAAGGATTGGGAGTTGTGTCATTCTGAATGGAGACAGGATGAGTGATGTAGATCTAAGATGTACTATTTGTACCAGGAATTGAACATAGTGTTATATCTATCTCGATGATCGAGAAGAAGGGTTTTAGAATCTTGTTGTAGGATGGGAAGGCAAGACTTAGGCCCAAAGGATATAGCTCCATAGGTATTGTAATTGGAGTTATAAAACATGGTCTATATAGGCTGACAGGCAAGCCTAGATCATGGGACTGGGCACATGTCCCACAAAAGAAGGTGGGGCAGGTCCAGGTTCCATAGAAGAAGGTATAGATTCTATAGGCTCATAGGGAGTCAAGTTTTAAAGGGAGTTTGCAGGTTCAAAGCGACACATTGCATCCCACGAAGAGCACATGGAAAATGGGGAGAAAGGGTGGTCCTATAACTACCAAGAAGGAATCATGGGGAGATTGAAAAGGAATATAGAATAACAAGAATAAGAAGGATGCTTCAAGTGACAGTGACACGTTCGAGAGAGGCATAGTTCATACTACAAGGATTGTTATAGTGGTGATCACCAAGAGATGGGTGAGTGTTGCAAGCAGTGATGATGATGATGATCAGTTACTTCCTAGTCTTGGAAGTACCTCTCTTGCTATCAGCGACTGTTGATTCTGGAGTAGCTTGGGAGGTACTCCAAGCCTTAGGGTTCATGGTTTAGAGGATGGAGCACCACAAAATCATTTGTGGGCTTGGAACCCAACATTGGGGTTTTCCACCCATCAATGTTTGGGCCAAAACCATGGAGAATTTTGGGCACGAGATGGATGGAAATGATAGAGGACAATGAGGAGAATCCAACACTTTGAGAATCATCAAATTTTGAGATGTCCTTGATGAGATATGAATTTTTGAAGTTAACAATGATTTTTTTGGGTGTTTAAGTCATGCAGGCTTGAAGTAAAATTACCAAAAATGCATGTCTCTGCATGAATTCGTTGATCCCTCTTCTTTGGTATAAATAAGAGATGATTTCAATTCATTTTAGCATGAAAATGTGTAAAAAACATAGAATATCAACTTCATAAGTAGTCACATCTCTAGAAGAAGGTAGGTCGAATCTCTACAAACTAGGTTTCCACAGGCGGCAAGTTTTTGCATATTGGGTTTCCACAGGAAGTGAGCTTCTGCAGAGTGGGTTTCAATAGGAAACAAGTTTCCATAGACTAGGTTTCCATAGGCAGTGTGTTTCCACACACTAGGTTTCCATACGCAGTGTGCTTCTACAGACTGGATTTCCAGAGGTAGTGCTTTTTCGGAGACTGAGTTTCCACAGGAAGTGTGTTTCCACAAGATAGGTATAGGTCATTTTTTCGTGTGCAGGGACCATAGTTTGATAGAAAATTTGAGGTATGGTGATGTTTATTTTATGTTGAATTTGTTGCTAGTTGGATGGTCCTATTGTGGACATATTTGTTACAACTTGTGGGATCCATGTGTTAAGGTTGTCTTGGGTGTTAAGAAACCTTAACTAGGAGCATATTTCACAGTGGAGGTATTGGGCACTTAGTGGTTTATGGAGGGAAACAAGAAAGTGACCAAAGCATCCCTTGAAAATCAGTAATAATGAGAGATTTACAGCTGAAGGTTGGGTGAAGGATTGAGCCTAATGTGTAGCTCTTTGATGGATGAAAGAAGCTAATAGATTGGAAGATTAGAGCTCAATTGTTGGCTAGCCTAGAAGAGAAGATTAAATCAACCCGTTTTCATTGAAGTAGAAGTGACTTGCAACAATGATAGGTGGCATCCCTTCTTGAGACTCTATGTGTTGTCCTTTGATGGACTAAGGGGCATCTAGAGAGAGGAACCGAAGTGAAGGACCGACAAGACAAGACACTACATAGAAACTATAGTGAGATTATCATTGTATCTTGTATCCCTTGTAAGGGAGCCCTATGCTATGGTATTATTCGGTTGGTTTAATATAATAAAGATTGGGTTTTTGTACATATTTAAATAATATTTTGTAAAATAATGTCCATACTTGTGCATGTGTGATTTCCTACTTTATATTATTCCTTTGTGCAAAGTATTTCTATTGAGATTCTTCATTTTGTAGTGTCAGAGATTCTAATATTCTATCCTAGATGAGGGATCATGGAAATTCAATAGGTATAGACATTATGAGTTTGTTGTAGCTCCATTTGGTTTGACTAATGCTCCAGCTATTTTTATTTGCTTGATGAATAGTGTAGTGTGTCCTTATCTGAACAAGTTTGTTATTGTATTCAATAATGATATATTGGTATATTATAAGAATGAGGAAGAGCATGCCAAATATTTAGAAGTAGTATTGAGATTGTTGAGAGAGCATCAGTTCTATGCTAATCTCAATAAATACAGTTTCTTTTTTATAGAGGTACATTACTTGGGACACATGTTTTTGAAGGAAGGCGTTGTAACAACCCTGGTCAAAATTGCATGTAATAAATTCAATAAAGGAAAAATAATAACCAAGGTCAGGGGACATGTATTCCAAGTTTAATGTTGGGCAAAAAATCCTAGTGTGATTTTTCATTTGGTTTATTATGGCTAAGGAAATTGGCAAAGGAAATGTAAAAGTAAATGGAAAAGGCTTTGGAAAGGCATGAGGTATAAATTGACATTTTATTTATGAAAGTAATGGAAATTAGGAGAAAAGGAAGGTGAAAGGTCACAAGTTTCATTTAACCAGGAAAATGAAGGAAAATAATGGAAGATTGAAGAAAATAGACACCTCATTAATAAAAAGACTTATGAGGATTAGTTGGTACCTTTTGTCAGCTTAGTTTTAGAGCTCTCTCTCTATTCTCTCTTTCACACACTCTTGGACACTTAGAGTTTTCTTGGAGCACTCTATAATTGGATCAAGGAAATAAAAGGAAGGATCAAGAAGGAAAAGGAATGAAAAGATCAAGAAAGGAAGAGAATATCAAGCATCTACAATGATATTACTTGCAGGTATCTCTTTGATTGTGTAATTTACCTTCTAGTTTTTACATTCATGGTACATGCATGTGTATATTTGGTTCTCTTGTTGTCATTGGAATGGGTTTTTCTAGGTGTGACAGTGTTCTTTAGCCTTGCCTTTCCATTTCTGAATAGCCATGGTGTGATGGGTTCTCTTGTATTTGGTTGAGCTAGATTACTGGATGATTTTGAAACTGATTGAGGTGGCCTCTAAAAGAGAGAACACATGGCCTAGTGATCCTTGAATCATGTTGTGTATTGTGATAAATCCTTGGCCTAGTAACCCCTAAACTAGACTCTAGGTTGTAGTAAAGCCAGATTTTGTGTTACCTCAGTGGGCATAGGAATCCTCAACCAGTGAAGGGTGAGATATATGATAAAGCCTAGAGGTGGGTGCCCTTGATCAAGCCTAGAAATAATTGGCCAATGGATGGCAGGATATATGGTAAATCTTGGAGGGTTGAGTCTCGATTAGACCTACGGATCCTCAGTCGTTGTATGGTGGGATGTATGGTAAATCCTAGAGGCTAGGGGATAGGAAAATTCCTCACGGTGTAGGTGGAGAAATCTGATGGCATCCATGCTTGTTTAGGTCCTAGTGATCTAGTGGGGATTTCAGTAAAGCCTGGTTCTATTGATGAGGATGAGGTGGTGTAGCCTTGGGAAGCACTAGTTGATTTTGGTTATGAGTCCCACATTCATGCTTGGAATATGGCACGAGAGTGATTGGCTGGAAGAAAGATTTGGTTCAGCCAATATATGGTCGGGTGGTATCTGGAAGTCTCAACCCTGGTTGTCTTTTGAATTTTTCTTCTCCTTGGTATTTCATGTGTAATTATACTAGATTATATGTGGATTATATGGTTGTTATATCCTTGTTATTTTCGTTGATTATATGTTGGTTATGAGTACGTTTTATCGCAGTGATAATGTATGTCTCTCATGTGTTTTGATTAGTAAATTAATGTACAATGAATATATGACCTAATAGATGATAATGTAGCTATTGTGATGAGGCATCAATGCTTCTTAGGGATACTCAGATAAGTATGAGACCCCTATGCTCAAATATGTTTATATGACTTGTAGATTGCATATTTGTGACTTGTTTGATGAAATTCTTTTCATGGCTAGTAGGGGTCAGATCAAGTCTTTGTTCAGGTATTTGCATTAGTATCATTGTTTCTATTTTATTTTTCATTTATGGAAGTTTCATGAAGTTTTGGGCAATGGCCTAAGACCTAGCCCTGAAAAAGTGGCACAAAATTTGAGGTTGTTGGCTCAGAACTAGATGAAAAGGTCCCCAGTCACTAGCATCACCTTATTGTGGGATAGACTAGAGGGCCCCAGTCACTTCCATGCCCATGTCATGGAAGCAACTGAGGCTCTAGGTTAGTAAAATTTCAATTTACCTCAGGGGTTGGTCACCTAGAAGGGTTGGTTGGATCGTGAAGGTTTTGTAGCATGTGTGGAAGGTCAGTTTGGTTGTGTTTTGTCGATTCCACTTCCTTAACTGTACATGGGAGTTGAATCAGATAATAGTAGCCTCTAGTCACATGTTTTCTTGAGTGGACCAGTTAACTTTGGTAAATGTGGGAGGAGGGTGTTACAGGCATAATAGTAGATCCATAAAAGATAAGGGCTATCATGGAGTGGGAAACTCCTAGGAATGTGGATGAGGTAAGATCATTCATGGGTTTAGCAGGTTATTATGGGAGGTTCATTAAGAAATTCTCATAGATTTATTATACTATTACATCATTGCAAAGGAAAGGAAAGAAATTTGAGTGGACAAAGGAATGTGCAACCCGTTTTGAGCAGTTGAAGCAGTTGTTGACAATTGTTGCAGTTCTAAAGATTGCGGATCCAAATAAAGAGTTTGTAGTGTGTACATATGATTGCAAGAGAGTACTCAATGGATTCATTATGTATAAAGGACAAGTGGTATGCTTTGAATCAAGGAAACTTAATGGGCATGAGAAAAATTATCCGACACATGATCTTGAGTTGGAAACGATCATTCATGCTATGAAGATGAGGAGCCACTATATTCTAAGAAGGAGGTTTGTACTGATGAGTGATCATAGTGGATTGTTGTCTCTATTTTATGAACTTAATCTAAATGGAAACAAATTTATATGGTTGGTCACGATCAATGAGTTTGACTTTGAGATCAGGTATATTAAATGGAAAGAGAATAGGGTTGTAGATGCTTTTAGCAGTAGGATACAAGTGAGTCATATAGCAACTATGAGATTTTATGGGATAGATTTATAGGATCAGATCTTGTAGGCAGGACAACATGATGATACATATAGGGATCTTATGAACAAGTTACAACATGGTACATGTGATTAGGATTTGGATTATCGTCTCATAGCAGATGACTTGGTTAGATTTGGGGACATGATATACGTGCCAAATGACAATGAGCTTAAGAAGCTTATCTTCAGATAATTTTGTGTTATGCCATATTCACATCACCCAAGATATCAGAAGACATTGATGCTTGGATTTCAATAGGTAAAATAAGAGTGTAAGCACCCAAGTGGATTGATACAGCCAATTTTGATTCCATATTGTAAACGGGAGATCACTTCCATGGATTTGATCATAGGTTTACTGAGGACATCAAGATTGCATGATTCTATCATGGTTATGGTTGAAAGCTTGAAAAAGGTAGCACACTTTGTTCCAGTGAAGTCTACATATTCAACTAACAATGTAGCACAATTATTCATCATATATGTAGTGAGAAGTGAGGTTGCATGGTTTTATGAAGAAGATTGTGTTAGACAGGGATGCCAAGTTGACTTCTAGATTTTGGAAAAATTTATTTGCATGTTTAGGTACAAATTTGGCCTTCAGTACAACTTAAAATTCATAGACAGATGGAAAAACAGAGAGGGTCAGCAAGATATTGGAGGAAATGTTGAGGATTTATGTGATGCATTAACAACAGAGGTGGGAAGAGTATCTTCCATTGGTTGAGTTCATGTACAAAAATGGGTATCAAGAGTCACTAAGGATGAGTCCATTCGAGGCACTGTGTGGGAAGGGTTGTAATAATCCTATCGGTTGGAATGATCAAGTTAACAGGGTATTGATTGTACTGGACATGATGGCAGAGATACAAGAGGAAATTCAAGTAATCAAGAAAAATATGAAGGCACCACAAGACATACAGAAAAGTTATGGATATCAAAATAGGGTGTTTAAGGAGTTTAAGGTTGGACAACAAGTGTACTTATGCATCAAGTTGAAGAATAGGTCCTTGAGGATTGGGTCATGTGCCAAGCTAACACCTAAATTTGTTGACCTTTCAAGATTCTTGAAATGATTGGATCAGTAGCCTATCAACTTGCACTACCTCTGACAGTGGAGGTCCATGATGTTTTCCATATGTCATTTCTTAAAAAGTATGTTAAATATGTTTATCATGTGATTGACTGGTCTGTATTGCAGGTGGAGCCACAAGGAGAATTCTAGCTGGAACCTCAATGCATTTTGCAAACAAAAATGCTCATGCTCCAAACCTAAGCAATCAAGCAATTTAAAGTGCAATGGAAGCACTTTGGGCCTAATGAAGCTACATGGGAGATGGTTGATTAGATGTTGCCTATGTATCATTCTCTATTTATTGGTTCAGTGAATGTTCTTGGCATATGTTTTAGGGTGATATTTTGGTACATGTGTATGTATATGTATGTAAATACTACCATGACCTTTGTTATAAATCTCCCATAAGCAGTATGGGTGTCATGTCGTTATGGTTGTCATGTTGTTCTACTTCTTATGTTGGTTTGCTTCTCAAGAGGATAACCATTGTAAATACTGCAATGAGCTAAGTTATAAATCTCCATGGGAAACACGGTTTTATTTTTGGTGCTCTTATTGGTTATAGGTGTCATTGAACACCAAGGATGGTGTTCCCCCAAGGGGGAGGGTTATGCAAGTGACCTGGTCAAAAATACATGTAATAAAGTTAATAAAGGAAAAATAATAACCAAGATCGTGGGACACGTATTCTAATATTAATGTTGGGAAAAAACATAGTGATGGGGATCACTTGTGATTAATTAATGGCTATCGAAATTGGCAAAGGCGATGACAAGGGCTTTGGAAAGGAATGAGACATTTATTAGCATTTTATTTATGAAAATAATGGAAAATAGGAGAAAATGAAGGTGAAAGGTTACAAGTTTCATGTGAGGAGGAAAATGAAAGAAAAAAATGGAAAATGAAGAAAATATAGGCCTCATTAATAAAAATGTTTTTGAGGGTCAATTTGTTGCTTTTTTTCAATTCAGTTTTAAAGCTCTAATTTTATATTCTCTCTCTCATACTCCTACACACTTAGAATTTTTTTGGAGCACTCTTGGAGGAGTGTGGCATACTTGTGATTTGGAGTAAGAAGAAAAAGGAAGAGCAGGAAAGCATAATAGGACATCAGGATCACCAGCTAGAATAAGTTTTTCTTGCAAGTATCGAGTTACATGTGTGATTTCCTTACTTGTTTTGGCATGCATGGCACATGCATGTGGTTTATTAGTTATGATTTGTCATTGGCATGGAGGATTTCTTGGATTGAAAGTGGTTTTGCCTAGCCTTACCATTTCCTGGATAGCCATGGTGTTGTGGGTTTTTTCTTTGTTTTCTGGTTGTTTCTCATGTTCCTTATGGATGTGGCTTGAATTA